>KE463931.1:3628-27036 GCA_000387445.2 Pythium aphanidermatum DAOM BR444 | reverse complement strand
CTGGTTCCTCATCTTCGTCATCTACCTCTTGACTGCTTCCTTCTTCTTCATCGTCATCTTCTTGGTCACCTGCGTCTTCTTCGTCTGCGTCTCCGCTTCCGTCCTCAGCTGCGTGTTCCTCCACTGCATTCTCGATCACCTGCTCCTCATTCGTTCGCTCTTCTGTGTGCTCTACGTCGCTCATGTAATCCTCCACGCTGTAGTAGTACACCAGGTCTGATTGCTTGAGGTGTCCTGTTGGCCGACCAAGCACTGGCCCGAACACATACGCGCTGAGGGAGGACCATTGCAGAGTCACTGCATCCTGCACTTGTACAGCATGCTCTTGGCGGATCAAATCAACCCATTCGTCCTGCATCGGAGCGCCTGTGCTTGGATCCCCGTCAAAGCCAACTAGAAAAGTGTCACTTTGCTCGTCAAATGCCTTGATTTGACCCAATCGCCAGCTAAAGTAGCGGGGATCGTAGAGCTGAACGCGCAATAGCAAGAAGATTGCGGCCTTGCGAGTTCTCATTGAGGGCTCGAACATCCGTACCATGCACCAACAAAACCCATTGAACACCTGCACGCGATCGCCTTCAAATGCCAGGCAGATCCACTCGTGGTCGCCGTCATCATAGTCGATCCTGTGCTTGTTCTTGCTGTGGTTGTACTTGACGATCCGCCCATTGAACCACTGCTCCTCGAGTGGCCAGAATACCTTGCAGGTCATGCCTAACAGGCATCGTTCACGGCAGAACTCATTCGGTCGGACATATAGACGCTGGTTACGGGATGGAGAGAACCAGAAGTGGTAGCCATTCTCGTCCTTGAAGTCGCCCCAGTCATCATCACTCTCTGGCTCAGATGCCGAGTCGCGATCAACTAACTCCCGCGCCTTCTTCATGACGTCTTCTTGCTTCTTCAACGCCGCCAGATTCTCCTCGGCGAGTTGTTGTTTCATTTTCAATAGCATATTCTCAAACTCAAGACGCTCGGGGCTCGGGGTTTTGTAATATCGCCAGCGCCGTTGGATCGCTCGAGCAGCTCGAATGCGTGTTTGTCTGATCACACGCTCTTCTTGGGCTAATCGCCGAGCAAAGTACCCACGTACACCTGCGTTTATCTTACTAGCGGCGTCATAACGTCGCTTTTCTCGCTTAGCAAACTCCTCACGAGCCCTCAAGAGGTCACGCCTTCCCTTATGTCCTCGCCATTGACTCTGTAGCTTGACCGCGTAGTGAACAAGCTGCCGAACTACTTCGCGTTGCTTCTCTACAGCTTCTAGTAGTAGCCGATATGCCTTTCGAGCAGCTCTGGTTCGAAACAAACGTTGCAGCAGCACAGCAGCATTCTCTCGCTCTTGACGCCGCCGCCGTTGGATCGCCATGACATCGTCGAACCGCGACCGATTATAGCGCTTTCGAAAGGCTCGTTGGAGCTTGACAACGGCGTCTTGCTTGCATAGAAGGTATTGTTCTAGCCGGTATCGCTGAATAGTCTTGTACACGAGAGGCAGGCGTTTCCTTGTAAAATGACTTCGATAGATAGCCTGTATTTTCACAGCAGCTTTGCCCCATTCTTTCAGTCGTCTCTGCTCTTCGTCGTCCCGAGCGAGAGCCGCTCGACAGAGCACACCGCGGATAAGGCTCTGGATCTTGATTGCATTCTTCCTCCGTTCAATGGTCTGCAAGGCACGTGTGTGGATCTCCTTCTTGAGTTTATAACAGTTGAAATTCTTTCGGATGCGCTGTACGGCAGGCACTTCAATCCGCTCGAGGCGCCATTTCGAGGCGATACGTCGCCCAGTGTGGCCGCGATACACTGACTGAATGCGCAGCGCTGCCGAGTTGTGGATCGTTTTTTGCTGTGTGGAAAACTTGAGCTGTAGTCCATCAGACTTCGGCTCGAGGCCGCGATAGTGGCGGGCTTTGGTGACGTACGGCAAATGTTCTGCCAGTGTCGCCAGTCCGTTGTCTGTGATCTCCTGGCATCCATTGACATTCAGTACTTGTAGTGATAGGCACTTCACTGCAACAGCAGCGAAAATATCTTCCTTCATATTGCGGCACCCTTCCAGATTGATTGATTGGATCACGGGTGTACCCGCGATCATTGCGTGAAAGCCTTTCGACGTGAGGTTATAGCAAGCACACAGGTTGATACTGCGCAATTTAGCCGCGTGCTTGCCGATGTGAACAAGCGACGCATCGGTCAGTTGCATGCATTTCTTCAGGCTCAGTACCCGTAGATTTTTGCAATGCTCCACAATACGGAGGATTCCGGTATTGGATATTCGCTCCATGCCTTCAAGGTTGAGAAACTGGATGGTACGACATCCCACGCCAAGATGAGCAAGCCCACGGTCACCAATGTTCGTTGTGTAGGATAGGTCAAGTGATAGCAACTTGATACATTGTGTCAAAGATCCTTGAGGGCCAAGCACACCTGCGATCCAGCCGAGCGCATCGTCATTCAGCATCGGACAATACGAAAGGTTGAGTTTCGTGAGAGACCGGTTGCAACACGAAATAAACTCGTGAATACTCTCAGCTACTAGGCAGGGGCACTTCGAAAAATCGAGAGTGTCCAATCGCTCGATGCAAGTCGCCATAACCTTGAGCACGTCGATAGGCACACTTGACTGCGACAAGTTGAGATGACGAATGGTAGGCCCTATCACATGAATAAACGAGCGTATTCCCACCTATAACGAAGACATTCGAGATCATGAGCCGTAGATCGCCCATGTTACGTTTAAGCCCCTCACGCACCGCTGTGAACTTATCGCACCCAGCCAAGATGACTGTGGAATAAAATAACTGAACGACGTCCTGTTGAGTGGAGTGAGTCTTCGACAGAACGCGCAAGTTTGTTTGCAGTTGATTTGCCAACTCATTGAGCAATGCATCCGTAAGGTCTCCTGCAAACGCAGATAGATCGAGCACTTCTGGATCCGTTTGTTGACTCAGGATCGATGTAGCACGTTGTGCAAGTCCGATTGAGGTCTCGTGAGATGCCACCTTACGCTGAATCTGCTCCGCTTCATCGTAGATACTAGCGACATTGTTGGTCAGGAACCGATGCGAGGGAGGGACGAGGGTGCGTGTTCTCGTAGGTTTGAGCGGTGAAGTGGACTTGATCCGTTTACCAATATTCTCCGAAGCCTTGGGTTTTGGAAACACGCATCTTCGCTCACCCATCGGCTGATCATATTCACAACAAACTTTACTACCAGCGGCGTCGATCTACGAAAGGACGCGACCCGTTATAGTGAGTGTGAGCAATACTCTGTTGCGCCACCGAAGATTTACCACTCGAATCCGATGAACTCGGTATCTGGAAGGCACCACCGTGTCGTTCTGTATACAGTGGCGACTCAAGGTCTCGCATTAACGAGTCTGCTGCGAAGCACCAACAAATGAGCATCAAGACGCGTCCATCCAGAACAGATGACCGCCGGTATATTGTCTCACACTGAACGCCACTCGACTTCTTGTCTTCGAATTCAGATCGTGCATTCTTTCCTTTTGCATGTGTGTTTATGGTGTTTTCATAGTTTACTGAGCGAGTTTTGCCAGAGACGACAGCGCATAGATCTTGATTTCCGAGCCGCCGTCAACCTTCACAATACCATCCGAGGCGTCGACACCAATCAGGGATCCTGTCTTTCCAGCTTCGTCACCGGACAGGATGATCACTGTGTCCTGCTTCTCTGGTACTGTCGGCTGAACATCGTCGAGTGAAACAACAATGAACTGACCGTCGCAGTCAAGGGTACAAGAGTTGCCGCTGACACTGTTGATGACACCAACGCGACCGCGGTGTTCTCCGGAAGTCACTTCGACTTCAACACCCTTCATCTTCCAAGTCACCTCACCACTAGCACCCGCCGCACTGTAGTCGTCTGGTTCGTGGTGGTATGCTGGTGTCATTGGCATACCTGATCCGCCCGGCATGCCAGGGGTAGCAGCAGGAGTAGCAGCCGAGTTCAGGCGACCGATGCCGGGCGTAGCGACTCCAAAACCGGGTGTCATTGGGTTGTGGTGGTAGCCCGGTGTGTTGATACCTGGTGTGACTGGGTTCAGACCAGGAGTCATGGCAGACAATCCCGGTGTTGTCGGATTGAAACCTGGAGTCATTGGCTCCATACCGCCATGGTCGTGACTCAAACCAGGAGTAGCGGCTGATAGATGAGCCGGTGTACGAGGATTCAATCCTGGAGTTGTCGGGTTCAGACCTGGAGTGGCTGGGTTGTGAGGCAGCATGTAAGCAGGTGTGCGCGGTTCGAGCCCAGGCGTTGTCGGGTGAAGATCTGGAGTTGTCGGGTTACCTGCTGGAGTGACAGGGTCGCGGGTTGGCGATCTTGGAGCAAGTGATGAAGATAAACCGTAAGACCGACTGCTTGACATATCTCCACGAGGTGCAACCGGGTCCAATGGAGTACCAAAACTGGTTGCGTGCGTAATGTCCTTTTCTTGATTCATCTGTGTCTCGAGCAAAGCATCGTCGTTTGCAACATTCCAAGCCTCGCCACGCGAAGATGGAGTACCAAATCCACGGTGCATCGGGGTTGCCATTGGGGTTGCTGATCCATGCAGAGGAGTCTGGGAAGGCATTGGAGTAGCGCCACCCATTGGAGTGTGTGAATAGCCACGACTTCCGTTTGGCTTGTCATGAGACTGTCCGCGACGATCACCAGCCACAGCAATGTTCATTCGATCGACGTCGACGACCTTTGCCTTGCAGTGAATCTCAACCTTGACCTTCTGATCCGAGTCCTCCACGACAATACCAATGTATCCCTTCCACTGTCCCTTCTTGATCTTCACGGTCTTGCCCACAAGATCGGACTCGCCACGACCACCACGAGGAGGCATGCCAGGACGGCTTGGACGTCCATCAGCACCTGGAACTGTCGAGTTTTGGATCATATCTGAACGAGCCTTGCTACCCGACAGCACGGTTTGACGAGCTCGAGCGACGAAGATACCAGCATTGGTCATGATTCGGTTGTTGTGTAGGAAGAGGTACGTGCGGTAGATGTGTTTGACAGTACCACTGTGGCTCGCGAAAGGGCCTTCCACAACGTTGACCATCTCACCGACACTGATGTGGTTGTGCTTCTTGTCCAATGCTACGGCGCGAGATGAAACAAGCTTGCGCTGAATTTCTTGATCCGAAATGTTGCGAGCCTGGCCATTCTGGCATAGAACTTTGAAGCCGTCACGTCCAACATGAGTGATGACACCAACGTCACCGTGTGCAAGCTGTGGTGAAAACAACATTAGAGGCACGATTCATGGTGTACAAGAAACGGAGCGAGTGCTTACCGCAACGAGGTCATAGAGTTCCTTACCCTTGAACGAATCAAGGCCATGCGACACTTCAGCAGACTCTTGCAAGTCACGGACACGAACTTGAATCTCCTTTGCCATGCTGTCCACGAGGACAATCGCAATCGGCGCGCCGTCGGTATCATCGACAGCGACAACCGTACCAGTTTCACCCGAGTATCGCCCAGAAACAACCTTGATGTGATCACCAACCTTGACATACTTCATCAACTGTTTCATCTGGAAATCAAGAATTGTGTCTTTAATTTCTTCGTGAAGCGGCATAACCCGGACGGTGTCGTTGGCACTGTTGGTGCTGACGACCACACCCATGAGGTTGATAAGATCGCCTTCAATCACACGGACTGTATCACCCTTCGTCAAATCAACCTTGTTCTTCCAGTCATCAGCCTCAACATTGGCTGTAACTTCATCTCCACCGTGATCATCCTCTCCAACCACAGACGAGAACTTGTTAATCTCATCGAGGCTTGGATTCACCTCTTCGGTCTGGAGCATCGTAACGATGTTCACCTCCTTGATCAAAAATCCATCCTTGTAAAAATCGTTTTCGAAGAAGTCCATCATATCTCCTGTCGATGGATGACGGCGGCGGGATTCGGTATGAACCAGGGTTGAGTTGAACAACTTCTGCGGTGGACGCTGGCCTTTCTTATACTTTGGTTGTTCACCTCCTGCTAGAACGATAGGGTCCACGCGAGGGATCATCTTGATAATAGCCTAAGCGTATCGATGCAATGTCAGTCAGAAAACCGTGTTGGACTGGAGTCCACACGAACCACTTACTCGGGATCCATTGTCGAGAATTTCGAGCACTTTACACAAGTCACCCTTGTAGAGGCCCGCACGCTTAAATCGCGCCCAAGTACCGGCAACAACTGGCTTACGCTTCTTCTTCACGTTGAGCACCGACGTCATTTCATGCACTGGCACAAGCTTCATCGAGTACTGCATGATATCACGCAGACCATTGACAGCGTCCTTGGCATGTGGCTCACGCTCAGCTTCGACATAAATAAAACCCTTGGAGCTCGACGCTATGACCGACTTGATGTGCAATGGCTCGCCGCGACGAGAAAACTCGAGAAACTTGTTCATGAGCGCGATCACCAAATGTTGCTCACGTCCAGGCTACGTATCACACAGCGCCCACCCACATAAGAACACCCACGAACGCAAATGACGCACTAGCGTCTCACTCACCTTGCACTTGAAGACCCACATGCGTGGATCTTGAATCGACGGCAGCAGCGACTGCTGTGCCACCTCGCTCTGAATCTCTCCACCCTCGTCGTCGTCATCATAATGGCGACGGCTTTGCTGGTGGCGTTTCTTGATGCGGTTCACGATATCCTCCGCCGTCTCATCGTCTTCGAACCGCGAGCGGATCTGTGGCTCGTACTCATAGTTGGCAGCTTCTTCCTCGGCCATGGCGCGTTCCTTGCGGTAGAACTCATCTTCGATATCATCTTCTTCCTCTTCTTCGTCATCGTCAACGTCCGCTTCCTCCTCAATAAACTTGTTGACAGCGCGGCGCTTCTTCTTGGGTTTGGGCTTGTCCGCGCCCTTGCGCTTCTTGCTACGGTGGTCTTCTTCTTCCTCGTCAATGTCATCGTCTTCCTCTTCTTCCTCCGGCACGTCGTCTTCCGACACGTCCTCTTCCTCCGATAGGTTACGGTCCAGCTCCTCTTCACTCGACGACATGGCGCTGCTTCCTCGTGTCGCTTCCTTCCCCAATGACCACCTTTCGCTTGTCGCCCCCCTTTGGGGAAACACCCGTCCCGAACCCAACGTCGGCTCCCGCACTGTCCCGTATCCCACGATCCCCCACGTTCGGAACGTGCCGCCCTGTTCTGCAAGGTGGTACAGTGTACCCGTTCTCGCGTGACAGGGCCTTTTATGATGCGGGCCGCCGGAAGTCTCAAGTCAGTTGACCTAAGGCTCAAGAGGAGGTCACCAGGAGGGCGGCGTCAGGCGGGAGGGACGCCCAGGAGACACGAGGCCGTTGTGCGAGAAGAACAAGTCACACACAAGTACCATGGCGTCCGCAGAGAGCGCTGAGCCGCGTCAGGAGGCGGTCGAGACCAGCGTCACCGTTAATGTCATCCTGTCGGACCCACTGCTTCTCGCTCGCCTTGTCGGATTTCTCGGCCGCATGGAAACGAACAAGCTGTGTATGTGTTGAAGCAAAGTAGTTTGCGTGCAAGCTATGCCATGAGAGCTCATGGGAGGTTTGCATTCTGTTTTTTTCTCTCTATGTAGTCGCGGCGAACCGTCGTTGGGCAAGAGAGCTGATGAAGCCTTCGGTCTGGGAGATCCTCGCCGGCTTGCCGCATTCACCACTTCTCGCAACGTGCTTCCGCCGTGCAGCCTCGTACTGCTACAGAGAAGTCGATGTGCCGTCTCCGTACGTAGTCGGTATTGCGAATGGCCCCGTGGATTGGAAGGAGGGAGCTGACCTGTGGTCTTGACTTTTCTTTTACCATAGGAACGTCAACAGACGCGGATCCCCGCCCGTGATTCGAGCGTGCTTACTGAGCGATCGCACATCCATGCGCGAATATGTGCGTGACCTCCGTGAGCTATCGATCGAAGATAAATGGTTTAGCTCGAAGCCATCGGTGCTTCGTACCAACGAAGTCAATGCAAAGATCGACGACTTTGATCGCGCCAAGGCCGGCGTGTTCGACAACGTCAAGATTCTGACGTCGGAGCGATTCAGCTTTTCGCAAGATCCTTTGGTGCGTTGCGTGTCTCCTCTGTGATTGTCCACACCTGCGACTGATCTTGATGGTAATGCCAGATTTTCAGTGGCTCTATGCAAGATGGGAGAGCGGCCTTTTACCTGTGGTCTATGAAAAGCCGCGCATTACGTGTCTCGATGACGCAAAACTCTGCAACCTGCTATCACAGCTGCAATGACGCACTCGCTGTTGGTTGTAGCGATGGTACCGTGAAGATTTGGGATTTCAACTCGATGGACCTACGCAACCAAGGATCGAAGGTTCGCGAGAACATATCCCCAACAGCCTCAATTACTCATCGTTCGTCTCTCGGTTTGATGCCATTTTTGCGAACTCGCTCGAAGGATAAGGTGGTCAACGTGTATTTGGATCATAATGACGGCACGCTACTTCACATGGCCACATCAACGGAGAAGGGAGAGGCAAATGTATGGGATGTGTTGAAAGGAGAGATCTTGATGACGATCGACGCGTCCAAGATTCACCGTTCTGCTCTCCCACGTTCTAATCGCGAGACGAACGCTCAGATTACCAGTCTGATGCTCTTCCGCAACACTCTCGTTTGCGGTACTTCAAGCGGCTTCATCCGTGTTTTTGACCTTCGAAGTGGTCGCCTCACACATCGCCTTGCTGGTCATCCTGGTACGTGCTTTAGTATAGTCAGTTGTGTCTAGGTGTTTGATTTGTGCTAACTGTGAACACGTGGAGTAGACTCGGTTGTGAAGACAGACACGAAAGGCCGTGTACTGTGGTCCGCTGGCAAGGAAGGCTCCGTTCGATGGTGGGGCGGAAAAACCGCTAAGGTGCTGAGCAAGTCTGCGCTTTGCGATGGGGACATTACTGCACTCGAAATGGACGAGACTGTTGTCGTCGCAGGATACGGAAAGCGAGGCATGGAGGCCTGGGATGTGCGGACGCAACAAGCGTTGTGCACGTTTAGCAGCTACGACCACGGTGGCTTCAAGTCAATCCAGTTTGACAGCCGAAAGATTGTGAGTGTGTCTCACTCGGGCAAGGTGAGTGTTCTGGAAAGCAACCATACTGCACCAAGGTTCGCACTCAACTGGATACCTCTTCATGTAGGCGGCGTTGTGGCGCTGGTATAGCACCACGCCCGTCAAGTGGTTCACACCACCGGCTACATCGTCCCGCTTCGTTTCGGCACAATTCAACAGCAGAGATTTATTGTTCGGAACTGATTGCGGCGAGCTTGTGAACTACGATAGATTGTCGATGTATTAGATAGATGAGCTTAGCTAGCAAGTCCGTAATGTCAGTCGTCAATCTGTGCTGTTCGTACTTGAGAGCTGGAAGCCGGCGGCTTCTTGATGTAGATGAGTTTATTACGATCTGCGGCATTGAGCCCACCACGCTTCACGACAAGCACCCTTGGCGGGTTGGTGAGCTCGGTGGTTGCGTTTCGACCGCGACCAACGTCTGTGATCGTGATGGCTTCGAGATATCGCGGATTGAAGCCGTACGTGCATTCGCCCGTTCTATCGTCAACTGTACGCACGATTACGCCGGTGTCTGTCTTCAACAAAATCTCTGGCTCCGCATGCACAGGCTGAAGCTTGGATTGCTTGCCTTGGCTCGACCCCATCTCGACTAACAATGCCCAAAATAGTGGAAATGCATAGAGGTGAAATGGTCAGACAGTCATGAGCTATGTTGTGGTTGATTTTCACCGCCCCAAAGGATTACATCAGACAGCCTGAGGTGGTTTTCGTATTGATGAAAAATACTTCATAGGAGAACCATTTGGACGGCTCGAGCCAATTATTAAAATGGCCCATTGAGATTCTAGAATACAGATGATAGAGTTTATGAGTACTCCACATGATGGAGATACCGCATAGTATCGATTCGGTGCCAAACTAGATAAACTCGCACAAATACTTCCGCATCGTGTCACCGCTCCAAGACCTGTGATCTACTTCGACTAACTTGCTCATAGCACCGTTAGAACCACTCAATTGGTCGGAATACTCACACCGCTATATATTTTGAAGTGGACGATATGCTGGTCCGATACAGAGTGAATCGCACAAAGTAACAACACCATACTCGCTTTGTTAGAAATCATCATCATTAAATAGAGTTCGCCCGAACGACTTGAATCCAACGAAAATGACGTCGCGACCATCACGCAACGTCCTAATTTGCACCGGATACACTTCCGCCTGTAGACGAACGGAAACCAAGCAATTTCCATCCTTTAGGGAGAACGGCCAGCGGTGCCGTGGGCAGGACACGCAGAGTGTTTTGTCGAGCTCTTCAATGTCTCCCAAGTGAAATGAGCCACCTTGGTGCGGGCATACGTTGTTGATAGCGTACAATACGCCCATATGCTTGAAAATGGCAACATCCATCCCATTCACGACAGTCTTGATACCTACGTTGCACGTTTTTCATTATCACGTCGAGATCAGTGCTAGTTGAAGCAACTAGTACTTACCGACAGTCTTATGTGTAGATCCTGGCTTCACGCGCTTCTTACCATCCACCGTATATTCGAGTTTTGGTCTGTGTTCAGTAGCTTCGAGAACATCTACACACTTATTGTCAGTCTCATGGCATCCCGATTTCGCCCTGTATCTTGGAGAAACGCACCGTCGGGGTTGACATTCGAGTTGAACCAGAGAAGATTGGGGTCGTCTGCCGGTGATGGATCCGGCTCGTAGCGCAGGTTGCTCCAGGGGTCGAAGTGCATCATGCTCGTCATGGGCGCGCACCGCGTGCTCGCTACTCAGCGCGCCTCTCGTGCTTGAGATCGCGCGCGTGGTGTGGTGGGGGCGGCGTGTTGACGTTGAGGTTCAGACCTCATCGAAGAAACAGCGCTGCCCCTCTTCCGTCAAGCGGTGCGGTTTGAATTGAATTTGAATTTTGAAACAGAGTGATGGTCATCTGAACCCGCTCAGGTTGTGCTTTTCCGTTTCGTTTTTACGAAAATCGAATGAGCTTCCCTCCGCTGCGTAAAAACGACTTCTTACGAAGTGGCGGGGGATGTTACGAGTGATGGTGGGGGTGCTGCAAGGGAAATCTTCCACCGTGGAAAACCTTGGAAGGCAAGGAGAGGGAAGCGACATGAGCCGATACGGAGGTGATGACGGGTTCCGAGGACGAGGCCGCGATCGCAGTCGAGACCGTGGCTATGGTGGTGGCTACGGCGGAGGCGGAGGCAGAGGGGGTTTCCGCGGTGATCGGGACCGCATGCGCCGTGGAGAACAGGCAGGAGGTGGTGCTGAACATCTTGCTCGCATCCACGGTACAGAGGAAGACCGAGTGAACTGCCCGTTCTACTTCAAGATTGGTGCCTGTCGCCACGGAGATCGGTGCTCTCGTCTCCACAACAAGCCCGTGTTCAGTCAGACGATCTTGATCAGCCACATGTACCAAAATCCGCTGTCGCAGATTATTGCACAAAACGGTGATCCATCGGCACTTGACCAGAAGCAGGCGGAAGAAGACTTTGAAGATTTCTACGAAGAAGTCTTTGAAGAACTATGCAAATTTGGCAAAGTCGAAGAACTGAACATTTGCGATAACCTTGGTGATCACTTGGTTGGTAATGTGTACGCCAAGTACGAAGACGAAGAAGACGCCGCTGCCGCCCAGAAGGCGCTGTATGGCCGCTTTTACGCAGGCCGTCCGCTCGTTTGCGAATTCTCGCCTGTCACCGACTTCCGTGAGGCTCGCTGCCGGCAGTTTGACGAAGGAACGTGTAACCGAGGCGGATACTGCAACTTCATGCATATCCGCACGGTATCCCGTTCGATGCAGCGTGAGCTGGAAAGATTGTACAACCGTGGGCGTCGCTCCGACAAGGGTGGCAGCCGCAGCAAGAGCCGCAGTCGAAGCAGGAGCAGAAGTCGCCGATCGCGTAGCGGGTCGCGTGGCCACAAGAACTCTCACAGTCGTCGAAGCGAGTCTCCCTCCTCAAAGAAGAGTCGTCGTAGCCGTAGCCGCAGCGCCTCACCCGGACACAGCAAGGATACCCCTGTGAAGAGAGAATAAAGCCAGATCGATCCTTGTGCTACATCGCTAAAGGCATACCTAAGCACAATATCCATCGTACTTCCTTGTTGAGCAGGTCGTCAATAGTACATTTGACCGTCTATGTGACTTCTCGGTAGTCATTCATATTCGTGGTTTCCCCTCTTCTCGAACTACAACCAGACAAGCAATCGTCGATCGAGGATGTCGCCACGGAGCCGCCCTCGTATGAGCGACTCGCTTGAGCTCTTGCATGGGATCGTTTCGATGGGCGAAGGTAAGGATCTGGTGCGCACACTCCGCAATGCGGTGGTGAGCGTTGAGGTTGACGGCAAGATCGAAGCGTCGTCACGTATCCGAGTCGACGGATCGTACACGATCACTTTTGGCTCATTAGAGGGGCGGCATCGCAGTGGATCAGCGGTGCTGCGCCTGACCAAAACCGATTCGTGTCGAGAGGTGAATGCCACGCGATTTTTGCTCATGCAACTTGATCCGGGAGACAAAGAGAGAGCAGTTTGGCGTCAGGACATTGTACTTCAAGCACAGGACATGAAAAGCGTCTGCGAAGTCACAACTAACGGCAGCTCGCTTTCATATGTCTACACTAGTAAGAGCCACAGATGGGCTAATGAAGACAACATGATTGCATCTATATGCCTGGTGATCGGAGCTGTTTGGGGAATCGTTTCAATTTGGACGATTGCAAGGTGGGCAACTGGGTTCAATTCACCTGCTACTCGACACACATACGTGAGAAGCATTGACTTTGCCGAGACTCGCAATCCTACGCTTCGAAATCATACCATCGACAGTGGTATCGTCTACGTTCACAGGCATCGACTAGATTGCCAGCGACCGTCTGAGGATACTGCTAGTCGTAGGCGATCACGTCGCCAACAAAGACGGAGGCTAGTCCTCATTGACGATGACGAAGACTGATAAACAAAAAAGATAGATCAATTAAGTGCATCCCTGATTATCTACTGCAGTTCTTTGGCTTAGTAGTCACCCAAAAAAGCCTCCTGTAGATTCTGTTTTCGTCTCCGCTCTCCCTTCAACTCGTTGCTACGCTGCTTGCGAGAATACGACTTCTTGTCGAAGACATCACGCTACTCACAGCTGTTGTTAACATTGTACAAGTCATCATCGCGATCTTCACACTTACCCTGTCGTTGCCTCGGTCCTCAAGTGTCTCAGGCAAGTCGAGGAGATATCGAAGCGCATTGTTGTACTTGATATGTTCCTGCATGCCTATGTTTAGGCAATTCTTGATGGCCTCAAATTGCAGTACCGACTTCCACGACTGAACGTCGAGCTGATCGCTCTTCACCGTAAACGAAATTTGCGGTGACTCTCCATTCTGTGGACCAATGAGCACCTCAACATCTGACGTCAAACGAGCTGTAAGAAAGGAACCTACCGCCAGCGTTGCGTGAATGTCGCGAAACACCGAGCGTTGAACTTTTCGGTCTTTCTTGCTGTTCTTCTTGCTGCTATCCTTACTCATCGCACGGAACTTCTCGATGATTTCGGCATCGCATGGGAGCGAAACTCCACACTTTTGGCAGCTCTCAAAGAGGAGAGCAATATTTTCGCCGGCAGCAGAGCGGACCTCTACGTCGGAGTGGTCCAGTAGAATCAAGAACTGAGGGAGATAGCTAAGATTGAAACCGTGAGCACAGGCACTTTCAGAGGACTAACCTCGTTACACACCTGTTGACAAAATCGTCGGTCGAAAGGTACTCATCGGAGTAGCTTGACGCTGTCAAGCCCCACGCCTCCAGGGCACTTGCGCAAATGCTTCCAGTGATCTTGAGATCGAAATATTTCTCAATGATCTCTAAGAACTCCTCCGCATTCCCATCCTCCACGCTGCACACGAATCCGATAATCGCCAAAGATCGAATAGCCTATAGTCGCAGTATTGACAAGAGTCAGCGTATGCAATAACTTCTAGAGTCGGGTTGTCTCTGTACCGTGGATTTCACTTTCTGGCTTCGCGACGTCTTCGCAAGTGGCTCCAGGGCATTCTTTGCTCGTTGGTAGAATCTCTCATCGTCAGAGCCAAAGATGAGGCTCATGACGGCAAGAATGTTGGCGCCCAACACTGCTTCATCTTCTGCCGGCTTGCGTAGGCATGCCAATACGTTGCTGACAAACCTGGAGTGCCATTACGACTGTTCAGAATGCGAACCTTGCTCACGACCGATCTCCAGTACGTACGATTCACTAATGCTGTCTGCCGGAAGGTATTGCAATAAAAACTTGTGCAGCTTCCCCAGCGCAGCAACCCGCGTGGTCGTTCTGTTCAGATCATCGTTACTATCGATCTCTAGGATTCCTGTTCCGGTGGTCCTACCTCTTCTCAGTGAGCTCTTCAACTGCCTCATCAATCGACTCTTCATCACCCTCGCCACGTGAGTACGAGTCGTAGAACTCCGCATCTTCAGACGCAAATGTCCGTCCTGTCTCAATCGACGCCATCGACACGGCGTCGTCGTCGTCGCTTTCATCTTGCCGCATCTTGCGACCTGCTAACGCACCCACCATATCAGCCACCCCTCATTCCAACCGAAGCGTCGCAACCAACCTCCTCCACGCTTCTTCACCATGTCGACTCAGTAGATCTCTTGACGAATCTCACTCTGCGTCTCAACGCACGCGGCAACTTCTACACCGGGCGGCTCCACACCACGGAATCTTCTCGTCTTTGTTGCGACCTGCTTCACCTCCGTTTCGCATCAAGCCACAGAGACCATCACTCAGCAAGAGAAATTTCCTTTTCAACCAACCACATACGTCGGTTTCACTTACAACATATTTAAGCCAATCAAAAGCTTCCCTGGGTATACTTTTCAACCCATCACAAGAAAATCATACATGAATTGGCTATAATGTCACCGTACTCAACTTGGATTGGTTGAAAAGAAACAGCATCTTCGGATTGCTCCTGGAACCGATCAATCTCGAACGAACGGAAAGGGAGTATCGGAACGGCGAGTTGCAGGTGCGACGATAGATGCCCACGAGTCCAGCGGGCCCCTGGAGCGCGCTTGGAGCCTTGACTGATATGGCGTAGCGTAGGTAGACACCCAGTTCGAAGGAGGCTGCAGTAGCATGAGCGCGAGCAAGCAGGTGACAGTGGGTGACGTGAACGCCACGGCTGACGACGTGCGCAACCGTGTGAGCGTGAGCGACAACGCGATGGAGGTGGATCAGACCGGTCCTCAGATTGACGAAGGGCTCTACAGCCGCCAGCTCTACGTCATGGGTCACGAGGCTCAGATGCGTATGGGCGCGTCCAACGTTCTCATCATCGGACTCAATGGCCTTGGTGTCGAGATCGCGAAGAACATCATTCTCGCTGGTGTGAAAAGCGTGACGCTACACGACGACACCAAGACGACGTACCTCGACCTGGCGTCGCAGTTTTACTTGGGTGAGGAGGATATCGGCCACCCACGCGCTGAGCGCTCGGTCAAGAAGCTTGCCGAGCTCAACCCGTATGTGCCGGTTCACACACACACGGGTGAAATCACGGAGGAGTTTCTGCGTGGATTCCGGGTAAGTCTCACAAACAGAAGATGAGAACAAGGGTGCGTTTATCTGATATGATGTCGTCGTATCCAGGTTGTGGTGCTTGTTAACTCGACCTACAAGGAGGCGTTGAGAATTGATGAGATTTGCCACAAGAATTCGATTGGATTTATCAAGACGGACGCACATGGTGTATTTGGATCGGTTTTCTGTGATTTCGGTCCCGAGTTTGTCGTCTCCGATCGCGATGGCGAACAGCCTGTTACGTGTATGGTATCGTCAGTGTCAAACACGGTGCCACCACTGGTTACTGTTCAGGATGAGGCGCGCCACCAACTGGAAACCGGTGACTATGTCACATTCCGAGAAATTACTGGCTTCCCATTCCTCAATGAGTGTGAGCCACGCAATGTGACAGTGACTGGTCCTTTTACTTTCACAATCGATGTCGAAGATGAGGCGGATAAGGAGCGTTTCCTCTCAGGAGCTTCCTCAGTCGGTGGATACGTTACGCAGGTTAAGCAGCCGCTCACGTTGAAGTTCAAACCACTGAGTGCCGCTCTCTCATCTCCTGGCGAGTTCCTACTCAGTGACTTCGCCAAGTTGAACCGACCAGAGCTTCTCCACATTGCGCTCCGTGCCCTTGACGCCTTTAATGAGAAGAACGGACATTATCCAAAGCCCGGATGCCTCAAGGATGCTGAAGCGGTTTATGCACTAGCTGTTGATATCAACAAGCAGGCCGCCGATAAGAACGAATTCCACATCGATCACTTGGAGAGCGAAGAGTCGAAGAAAGTGATCACTTCCCTTTCTTCCGGTTCACAAGGTGTCATCTCCCCAATGGCAGCCTTTCTCGGTGGAATTGTTGGCCAAGAAGCCCTGAAGGCATGCAGTGGGAAGTTCACTCCAATTCAGCAGTTTCTCTACTTTGATGCCGTCGAGTGTCTCCCTCCGACTGTGTTCGAAGGAAGTGCAGATGATTTCCAACCACTGGGTGACCGTTACGATGGCCAAGTTGTTGTGTTTGGCCACAAGCTTCAGGAGAAGATCAAGAACTTGAGCATGTTCCTCGTTGGTGCTGGTGCTATCGGGTGTGAAATGCTTAAGAACTGGGCTATGATGGGAGTCTCGTGCGGTGACAACGGTGTTATCCACATTACAGACATGGACACAATTGAGAAGTCCAACCTCAACCGTCAGTTCCTCTTCCGATCCAAGGATGTTCAGCAACCAAAATCCTCCGTCGCATCACGTGTAATCAAGGAGATGAATCCTGATGTTCATGTGACGTCTTATGTGTCTCGTGTTGGCGCTGAGACAGAGGCTCAATTCAACGATGATTTCTTCGAGTCACTGTCGGCAGTATGCACTGCTTTGGACAACGTGGAAGCTCGTTTGTACATGGACCAGCGCTGCCTGTTTTACGGTCTCCCAATGCTTGAGTCGGGCACTCTCGGAACGAAGGGCAATACTCAAATTGTTGTCCCTCACAAGACCGAGAACTACGGTGCCTCACGTGATCCACCTGAGAAGAGCATTCCAATTTGCACGTTGAAGAACTTCCCCAACGCGATTGAGCACACTTTGCAATGGGCTCGCGACTGGTTCGAGGGAGAGTTCTTCCAGGCTCCGTCGGATGCCAACCAATATCTGAACGGTGGAGACTTCATCAAGCAGCTCAACGAACAGCAGAACACAAAGCTTGATACGCTTGAGCGACTCAAACAATCGCTTGTCGATGGCCGTCCAAGCTCGTTCGAAGAGTGCATTCAATGGGCTCGCTTGAAGTTTGAAGACCTCTTCAGCAATCAGATAAAGCAGTTGCTTCACAACTTTCCTCTTGATCAGGTACGTGCGACGCATTGGTGGGTCTTGTTTGTGTCCATGTTTGGCTCAGACAAGTATTCGATCTTCTGTTAGGTGACGACTTCGGGAGCCCCCTTCTGGTCGGGACCAAAGCGCCCACCAACTCCAGTGCAATTCTCTGTGCACGACCCTCTGCACTTGGATTTCATTGTTGCAGTCGCGAATGCACGTGCTAAGGTGTATGGATTGCAAGGTCATCATGACCGGGCTACTTTTGAGCAGGTTTTGGGTCGCATCTCGGTGCCAGCCTTTGTGCCTCGTGATGGTGTGAAGATTGCGGCATCAGACGCTGAAATGAAGGAGGATGCGCCACGTATGAACTCGGACGAGCAGTGTGATTGCATTCTCGGTCAACTTCCATCACCAGACTCGATGAATGGCTACCGTATGCAACCGATTGAGTTTGACAAGGATGACGACGCGCACATGGAAGTCATTGTTGCCACGTCAAACTTGCGTGCACGAAACTACAAGATCCCTGAGGCGGATATGCACCGTTCCCGTTTCATTGCGGGTCGCATTATCCCGGCCATTGCCACCACGACTGCGCTAGTGACGGGTCTGGTGTGCTTCGAATTCTTGAAGGTCTTCCAGGACAAGCCACTGGACAACTACAAGAACGGTTTTGTCAACCTGGCGTTGCCACTCTTCACCTTCTCTGAGCCGATTGCGCCCAAGAGCACGACAACAAAATTGAAGGGTGAAGAATACAAGTGGACTGCATGGGACCGTCTCGACGTGGATATTGGCGACATCACTTTGCGTCAGTTTCTCGACTACTTCAGCAGCGAGTACGACTGTGAGATTTCGATGTTGTCATACGGCGCCACGATCCTCTACGCCATGTATTCGCAGAAGTCGCGCTCGAAGGAACGCATGGCCATGAAGATGTCGGAGCTGGTCGAAACGGTGACGAAGAAGCCCATCGACGCTAACCTCAAGTACTTGATTCTCGAGGTCTGTGCGACGGACGCTGACGACGAAGACCTCGAGCTTCCGTACATCCGCTTCCACTACCGCAAGTAAGCACATGGGGAACCACATACTGTGCCTCTCATGGAATCAACAGACCTAAACTACCAGTATTCCGATTATGTGCTTGTCACACTCTCTGTACCCGTGTCACAAACCTTTGAAAATAAATACTACTACCTGACAACCAAAGTTACCGGTATGCAACTGGTATATTGTGACCTGCATCCGGGGACTCGGGAATCACAATTGAGGCGAAAAGCTACAAGCACGAACATGGCGCTGAATATCGAGTTCGGGAACCAGAGCAAGCGCGTGCGCGTCACGCCAGGCATGACAATGGTACGCTACGCCCTCGATAGTGGCTCCCTACTGCGTGCCCGCTTTCTGACGGTGGTCGCTCAGCTTCAAGTCGTCGATGCTGCACGGGATCTGTTCAACCTAGATGCCTCGGTGCAGTGCGAACTTACGCATCGTGGACGTCCCATCGACCTGTCGATTCCGTTCCGCTTGACGGGTATCTCGAACAACGCGGCACTTGAGATGAGTCGCGTCGCTGGCGGCAGCGCGGCGGCTGGAGGGCAGCAGGTGCGCGTCGCAGTGCAGCTTCTGGAAGGTAAACGCGTGCAGCAATCGTTCGGGAGCGAGACGACGCTACAGCAGCTGCTCACAGCACTAAGCCAGCTACCAGCGGGCGCTGGACAGGAGGTGAGCATCGGTGGTGCCGTGATGCCGGGTGGGATCATTGACTAACGAATGATGCATATCGATTCGGAAGTTCTCTCTCACATACATGCAGCGTGAAATCGCATTTGATGCTTTTGCGACGACAACTCTGAGAGGTTCGTCGTATAGTTGAAGTATTGACCAACTCTCAGTGCCGAGGTTGCTAATGATGAGGGCTGTGCAGACCTTGGCCTTGTCAGTGGTTCGGCGATGTTCCGCATGCAGCGTGTTGGTAGCATGGCCACTGCGGTGCCGACTGCTACCCAACCCACGCCAGTTCCATCCTCCACAGCGACGAAGTCTGTCACATGTAACACCCCGACACTAGACTCCAGGGAAGGTGATGAAGAGACAAAACAGACTGAACCACCAGCACCGAGTGAGCCAAGTGACCCAACTTCAACGCCTCCAAGTGCTCCCCCGACAACGACTGAGGATGTAGATATGTCATCAGTGGAGCAAGTGCAAGTGAAACCGCTGAGCACGTTCGACGCTCTCCAGTTGCTGCGGGATAGTTGTTTTGATGCTGTTTCTCGTGCTGCGATCATTACTCTCATGAAGATCGTCACCAATATCCTCTCGTTTCCAGGTGAGTACGCATATTGGTCTTGACTTTCGTTGCTGCGAAGTTGTGCTCAACGGATGATGCCGCAGAAAATGATAAAATGCGATCGATTCGTGTGTCTAATGCCGCCTTTCATCGCAACGTCGGTCAGCACAATGGTGGAGTTCAGGTGCTTCAATCCGTTGGGTTCATTTTGGATGGAGAGACTCAGACGCTCAGCCTGAAATCAACTGATGATGCCAAGCCACTGCTCGAGAAGGCCCTGAAACTGCTTCATGTTGAAGCCGATGATTTGAACATTGATCCAACCGAGCGCCCTCAAGTTACCATCCCGGTTGCACCTGATCCGACCTTCGATGCGTTCAAGCCAGTCATCACACGTTTGCAGGCTCAACCTCGTGGACCAAGCGTTACAGAGGTCCTGGTTGACAACCTGAAAGCCAAACAGGAAGAGCTTCTGCAGCGTATCGAGAAGCCACCACGCAACACGACCGTGGTCTTTCCCGGTCAGAGCCAGGTGGCAGTCACCTCCCAAGCTGACGTCGAAATGACGAGTGACGAGGGCCCCAGTGATTCATCGTTAGTGATTGCGAGCATAAAGGCAAGACGTGCGGAGATGGAAAAAGCTCAGGTATTGCACACTGTTTCGTTCCGTTCAGAATGCGGCTGATATACATGAACATGCCTAGAATTTCCGAACACAAGCCATGCGAGAGTTAGACGAACTCAAGCGGAAGAAGGTTTACCAACAGGCGCTCATCCGCGTGCAGTTTCCGGATCGAGGTGGGCCGGATCGTCGCGTTTTGCTACTTAATGGTCGACTAAGATTCTCGCCCTGTTTGCAGTCGTTGTGCAAGCGGCATTCCATCCAATGGAGACAGCAGCCGATGTTATCACGCACATTCAAGAGTGTCTCAACGAGGCAGCATCGGCGTCTGCGTCGTTTTATCTCTACGTGTCCCCACCACTTCAGAAGCTGGCGCAGGACAAGACATTAACGGATCTGTCGCTCGTTCCTGCCGCACACGCGTATCTCTCTTGGACAGAGGCACCACAGGCAGAGCACGAGCTTCAAGCAGCTCAAAGCGGATGGTATCTTCGTCAAGATCTGGTTCGTCGAAAACGTCTTCCGCCCTCACTCGGTGAATAATACTGGGCTAACATCATACTCAAATCGTAGCTTACACCTGACCAACCAGACTCGAAGAGTTCTGAAGCGATTGCGTACCCTAACTCCATCGCCCTGGACGAGGCCGCAGCAGCCAAAGCCAAGGCCGCACAGAATGCAGCCGCGGAAGCAGCGATGAAGCGTGCGTCAGCTGGCGAAACCAAGCCCAAGTCCGGAAAGAAGCCGTCGTGGCTCAAGCTATGAGAGCAGAATGCACGTGTAAGGAGATGCTCAATGAACACGACGTTTTGACTATTTTCTAGAGTGGCGTAGTTAATTGACAGCCTATGCTGCACTATTTGTTACTCGTCGTCGTGTTCTGTCGACTCCTCCTTCAAAGGTTGAGACACGACTTTTAGGCGGATATTGGACGGCGCCATTTCCTCCTCCGTACTTGCGGTTGATGCAGTATCTTCAGCTTTTACGCTCGCTTCTTGTGTACGCTTGGACGCGGCCTGGGTGATCCGCTCATCCATAAGTTGACGACGTCGCAAGAAGTCAAAACCACGCTCAGCATTTCGCTTTAAGAAAACGTGCGTACTCTTCGCCCAAATGAGTTCACGAGGAACAGGACCGGTTCGAGCGATTGTACGGCCTATAGGTGCCGTGAGACTGAGTCGCCTTGCCGTATCTTTTTCTTCCTTCTTCTGGTTGATCTTTTCTTGGAGCATCGCACGCTTCATCTTTTTTGCCATCTCTTTCTTGGTCAACTTCTTGCCAGGTTCTTGTTCGCCAAGATTGAGCTTTTCCGGGGCCATTGTACCACGACAGTTCTTTGCCTTGCAGAAGCAACGCCACTCGAGCGCCTGACTCGTGTGGAACTGGTAGTCGTACGACAGCTCTTCGCCAGCAGCAATGTTCTTGACAGCAGTAATGGCAATACGGTTCACACCCCGCACGTTCCACTTCAGCAATCGGCAGTTCGGATCACACGAATGGTTGATGAAGCGCGAAACGCTGCCCTTGTGTCGTGCATCGATGTACACGCCCTTGCTCAGCTCCATGATGTACATGTTCTTGTCATCCGGGTGCAAACGCGCGTGCTCGCTGAGGCGTCGGTCCTTTTCTTCTTCATTGATGACTTCACCCACGTACTCGATCACGAGCTGACCGGCCTTAACAGGCTCAAGCACCTTCAGACCCCAGCCCTTCTCAGTCGTATGGAAGCGCTCGAACTTCGGGTATGTTCTTTGGTGGAGAGCACGATTACCGCATTGTTCACCAAGTGGGCAGTTCGACTCCTTGTCTTTTCGTTCCGATGCCTTCTGTGGGACGACACCAGGCGTAGGTGCGGGGCCGAAACACTCCGTGAAACTCAATCGGTTGATGCAGTCGTCACCACATGTCTTTTTGCACACGCACATCGGCACATCTTCAAGTGACTCTTTTTGCTGCTTGAATGTGTAAATATTCCGCACCAGAGTGCGATACGTGGGAGGTACCTTCTTGACCTGATCCATTACATCTAATTGAAGACGGAAATGGTGGCAGTTGGTCACATCGTCTTCCTCTGGCTCCGTCTTAGGCAAGAACAACGGCGGCAGACGGAGGTTGAAGTCTACGACAACACTATCGAAGTTGCGGTCGACAAGGTACTGGGTAGGGATACGTGGAAGCTTGTCGTGTGGATGACGATAGCAAAGAGTGCCGAGGTTATTGTATCGTGCACTGGGTGGGACACAGTGTGGGTGGTACGCCTCTGGGCATTTGAGACACTGCATCAGTTCGGCTTTCTTGGTGTTTTCACACACAGCACAGACGTGGCGAGGGCAGCGGAAGGCGCCCTCAGGCTCATTGTCGTCATCTCCTTCCGTGGGCTCTGTAGTCTCCTTCGTGGACTTGGAGCGACCCATACGCCGGAAATGCTTGTGTGAGTCGACGCAGCTCTGATGGTAAAACTTTCCACACGAAGCGACACAGCATCGGAACACACCGCCCTTCTCACCGATCGTGCCATTGCGTCCACACAAGAAACACTGCTGCTCGTTCGTACGGCACTGCTCACAGAGCCACTTCTCCTCATCGGGCACTTCGTCAATGCCGACACATGAAAAGTGATACGAATTCAGACAGCCGCCATCACACATGATCATGTCTGTCACAGCTTCATCTTCGTATTCGCCACAAATGCCACACAAATTGTCTTCCTGCACTTCGCGTGCATGCTCCTCGGCCGACTTCTTCGGTGCGGGAGTCGACGGCTTCTTGCGCACAATCGTTGTGCCTTCCGCGGCAATTCGCTTCGTGACACGACGACCAGAGCGAGTCGCTCCAGCCTCGACAAACGCCACGGGCGGTGCCTCCTCCTCCAACATCTGTACCGATGAACCAAGCTTCTTCCCTTCAGCCTGTGCCTGCTCAAGGCGAGCAAGCGCCTCAAGCCTCTTCTTCTCCTTTGCCAGACGCTGCTTCTCATGCTTTGCGTCGATCTTCTGCCATCCCTCTGCGGCTTCCGAGCCACGCGGTGCCACACGATGCAGACTTGTCTTGGC
>KE463930.1:41584-66544 GCA_000387445.2 Pythium aphanidermatum DAOM BR444 | reverse complement strand
CTGCTCATAATGGCGCCACGACATGAGAGCAAGCAGTTCGACTCGGCCGAGACAAGCGCGTTGCTTGACCGACGCGTCAACAGCAAGAGTGACCTACTGCTCGCCTCCTACGGCTCTCGAGGCGCACTACGAGATGGACCTCCTCCGTCGCTGTTCAGTCGACGCTCCATAGGCCTACTAGCACAGTTTGCAGGCGTTGGCGTCGTCAGCGGTGTGCTTCCAGGGCTCATCTATCCTGTCCTTCAAGGGTACCTCAACGCTGAAGGATCGACGGTCGTGTCAGCAACCTTGCTCGTCCAGCTGCCTTGGTCCTACAAAGTCTTCTTCGGCATCGCGTCCGACTGCTTCCCCATCGGCGGCTACCGGCGTCGCCCCTACATGCTTCTTGGGTGGGTGTTCTGCATAGGCATGCTATTCTACATGGCCCACCTTGGCGTTCCAAAGCCATACTTTGGCGACCCAGCGATGCATTTCACCAATCCAATTGACTGGACCGACGCTCAGAAGCATCTTATCAACCCTCACGCACCGGATGCCGCAGGGCTGTACGTCGTGCCCATGATGCTTGCGGCATTCGGGTACCTTATGGCTGAGGTGTCAGCTGACGCTATGGTCGTGGAGTATGCTCAGTGCGAGCCGATAGCAACACGAGGTCAACTTCAAGCAGGAATCCATTGTGCTCGCATGGCATGCAACGCCCTTGGTGCCCTCATTGTCGCAGTATCCTTCAACGGGGTTGAGTACGGCGGGGAGTTCAGCTTTAGCATCACGTTTCCAACGATGATGTTCATCCTCGCACTTGGATGTATGCCCCTCCTTCCTGTCACGTGGTTCTTCTTGCATGAGGAACGCGTAGAGTCGACGCCAGGCTTCAAAGAGTACATGAAAGGCTTCTGGGAAGTTGTGCAACAGCGAGGTGTTTACCAGGTCGCGGCATTCAAGTTCTTCAGTGGCGTGTTTAATAATTTCAACATTGTGTCGACGAGCTCCATCAAGTTCCATTGGGTTCACGCGACACCATTCAACTCGAGCGTAATGGCCATCGTCGGTACGCTTGTCAGTGCTCTCACACTGGGGATCACTGGAAAGCACGGCTTACAATGGAACTGGCGCGTGAGCATTGCAATCACCGTGGTGGCAGGCGTCGTGATTGACTGCGTCATGACCATGATCACGACATGGGACATCCTTCGTAACCAATGGTTCTGGCTCGGTGTACCCATTGTGGGCTACGTTCCCGACGGTGTACGCTTCATCGTGTCGAATTACGTTGTCATCGAGCTGATCGAAGCCGGTCACGAAGGCGCCCTCTATGGCCTTTTGACCACGACTTCAAACCTCGCCAATCCGTTCGGACGGACTGCCTCCAAGCTCATCAATGCCAACTACCGCGTGTGGGTAGAAGACATCATGGAGGACTCGTACGAAGTGCGTCGCGATGTGAGCACCACCATCCTGATCTGTTACGGCATGAAGATGGTGTCGCTGTTGTTCTTGCCATTGCTACCGTGTCAAAAGGCCGAGACCCACGTGCTGAAAGCAACAGGAGGCTCCAGTCGCGTCATGGGCATGTTCACTGTCGCGTACTTGTCCATTGCGCTTGTCTTGTCGACGCTGATCAATCTCCTGAGCATGATCGAGAGCAGCAATGCTGGAAGATCACAGGCGGATGTCCACCGACCAGAGAGTAGACGGTATTAGCACTCCTCGCCTTCCACATATTTGCTCGTTAAAATCATGCACATTCCCGCGCTGACAACAATAGCGCTCACCCATTGAGCTCCCTCACCCAGTGGTCACACCAGTAGGTCGTGCGAGAAGCCTGAAGATTCATGGGCCAGCATTGGCAGCTGGAGTTACGCGAGCCCCGTTGGCCGGCGCTCGCCTGCGTGTTCAACAACCGGACCAATCGCGCAGCAGACGAATCCGGCGGATTCGGTCGTGGATTCACGGTGCTGTCGGTCTCTTGGCGAGAGAATGCAGCGCCAGGAGGGAGAATCCGAGCACCTGTCCCGCCTCCATGAGGTGGTTGATCATGGGACCGATCGCTTCCTCCCCTACGTGGTGCGGTGCACTCAAGACCATCACTCTGCATGGGAAACAATCGGAACCCTGTCGTGGATCCAATCGAATCTCTAAGGGCGTCGGTTTTAAGAGGAGCAGGCGTGTGGCCGGCTCTTTTGTGAGGTGGTGGTTCTTCAAGAGCGTTCTTGTTTGGTTGGGCTGGCGCGATTGGGTGGAGGGAAGTGTCGGGTTGTGGGCACAGAGCGTTGGTGTCGCAAGCAACGGCCTCGAATCTTCAACCTCGCTTGCGCTGATTGGGCCATCGACAGTACGCACCCCTACCCCTCGAATCAACGAGATTCAAGACTTCAGTCCAATACAAAATGCTTGTGATCGTACGAGTCGGAATCTCGGCTGGCGCAGAGGCCGGACGGATTCGATGTCTATAGTGAAACGCTATAGTTTTTCTTTTTCCTACGACAAGGAATCTCGTGGGACCTGCTCATGGGGATTCGTAGCTGCTCCCTCGTGTCAGTTCGCTTTCTCCAGCGCGTAGACCCCACACCACACCACAGCAAAGCAGCGACTCCCTCGAGGCGTCCATAGCGCGAGAACAGAACAGCCAGCGGCACCACACTCCATGTCGCTCATTCGCCCACTTGCCTCGTCGACCCCACTCGAACTGGCCTATCTGTGCCTACCAAACATGAACGTGGCCGATATGCTCACCCCTCAGGATGTGCCGGCGTCGCCGAGCCACAGCATCTCCGGTTCAACTTCAGCAGATTCGTCGTCGTCGGCAACTTCGCCATCCACTCTCACGAGTGACATGCTCAAGCGTGGATGGATTGCACCATTCCTGCTTCACCTCCACCAAATGCTGCGTCGTGAAAGTCAGAAGATCATTCGCTGGACTGAAGATGGTATCGCCTTCCAGATTCTAGACAAGGAAGCCCTCACGAACCAGATCCTTCCAAAGTACTTCAAGAACAAGAACTTCGCCAGTTTCCAGCGTCAGCTGAACTACTTTGGTTTCCGCAAGTGGAGCAAGGCTCGTGCTGAGCACCCTACTTACAGCCGTGAGCACTTCACACGTGACAACTACAGTGCCATGTCTCTTGTCAAGCGTCAAAGCAAGAAGTCGCGCAAGCGCAAGGCTTCGGACTCCACGGATGAAGAGGACTCGAAGCGCCAAGCTGTTGCTCCTCTCTGGATGAACGGTGACCGTTGCAAGCCAATCCTGCCTCGACCGGATGCCACACCGGTCGCTCTTCCCACTCAGGCGTTCCAGAGTCCAGTCGAAGTGCCACAGCTCGTTGCTCCTGGCAACATTTCCCCAATCACGAAGATTTGGGCCGCTCCAAGCATCATGAACCCATTCGTCCTCCCTCAAACTGTGAGCATGCCGTCAACTGAAAGTCCCATTCCAGTTATTTCGGCAATTCGCAAGATTCCTTCAGGATGCAAGTTGCCATCCCTTCGTGAGCTATCTGCGTCGGGCGCTCTCCTCTCAAACGTCGCCACGCGCCCATGCTGGTTGTCGTGAAGCATTCTGTACTGTAGTCAATGTCGTATTTATTTATGATTTACCAAATGCACACATTGTGATTCCCTCTCCTCAAACTGCGCTCCACATACATATTCCTTGTATGTTGACGCGGAAGGCCCTTGCGACAGTCACTGTCTCAGCCTTCTAATTCGGGACAGTCTTTGATCTAGCCCGCATACAAACTCACTATGTAGTAGTCCCTGTACACGGGACAGTGTCCCTCATCCCTCGCACTTTATCGAACTCGCACTTAGTCGGAGCATATCTGCCAGGAGCGCATCTTCAACGGCGACACGGCGCATCGAATCCGCGCGCCACCAGCCACCTGATCCCGCGGGCTCCCGCTCTCCTCGTCGACAGCGCTCTTCGTCGACGAGCCACGCACTCACTCACGCAATGTCGTTCAAGGTCCCAGTGTTGGTGGTGGCTTTGGCCGCGAGCCTTTGGCTCCCTCACGAGGTGCAGGCGTGCACGATGATCGCTGCCGGTCGTAACGCCACTGTGGATGGCTCCACACTCATCGCCCACACAGACGACGCTGGTGGTGGTGCTGCTGACCTTCGCTTGGTCTACGTGCCGGGACAGAAGCAGAAGGCGGGTGCACAACGCGCAGTGTACAACTTCTTTGGCGGATATCCACGTGTAGTGACTGACGAGCGAGGCCCTGGATACAAGCCCAAGGACGAGAGTGAGGTGCCCATGAAGCCCCTCGGATATATACCTCAAGTCGAGCATACTTACGCGTACTTTGACCAAGACTACGGCATGATGAACGAAGTCCAGTTGAGCATCGGTGAAAGCACTTGTGGTGCTAGAACAGCTGGATGGCCCACAGACGCGGGACCTCATGGGAAGAATCTGTTTGGTATCGCTGAGCTCACGAAAGTGGCTCTGGAACGTTGTGATTCGGCACGTTGTGCTGTGAAGACGATGGGGGATCTAGCGGTTGAGTACGGTTTCTACAGTGAAGATAGTGGAGATCCAGCTGCTCCCGGATACTCCAGCTCTGCTGAGGCACTTGGCATTGCTGATAAGTATGGTGAAGTGTGGGTATTCCATGTGCTTACTGGCAAAGACAATGCTAGTGCGGTTTGGGCAGCCCAGCGACTACAAGACGACCATGTCACTGTGATTGCAAATGGCTTCACGATTCGTGAGCTCGATTTGAACAACTCAGACTACTACCTTGCTTCGCCTAATGTCAAGAGCTTCGCGGAAGAGATGGGGTGGTGGACACCGGAGATGGGGCCATTTGACTTCACAGCCGTATATGGCTTCCAGGACACTAGCCCAGTGCGACCTCTTTATGTGGGCCGTCGTGTCTGGCGTGTACTGGACGTGGTGGCCTCATCTCTTCAGCTGGACTCGACACTGGGAACCGTGACGGAATATGCGACGTATCCGTTCTCAGTGAAACCAGACTCTCCAGTTGGTCTTGATACGATCATGAATTTACTTCGGGACTATTACCAAGGTACTCCGTACGACATGACAAAAGGAATTGCCGCCGGACCGTTCGGTAACCCAATGCGTTGGGATGGAGACAACAAGGGTGTGCTCGGAGGATGGGAGCGTCCAATTTCGATGTTCCGCACCATTTACAGTTTCGTGTTGCAAGCGCGTTCTCATCTTCACGACAATGTTGGTGGTGTTATGTGGTATGCTCAGAGCACTCCACATGGCTCCGTCTACGTGCCATTCTCGTGCAGTCAGAAGGAAGTTCCAGCATCATACCTGCTGGGGAAGCAAAGCGAGTTTTCGCTGGAGTCCGCTTGGTGGGCATTCGAGTTTGTGAAGAACTGGAGTATGCTTCGCTTCGATGCGATAAGCAAAGACGTTCATGCCAAAGTGGATGCCATGCAAATGGAGGCGTTTGCGCTGCGAAAGCGAATCGAGGCTCATGTTCGCTCCCTCAATTCCACGAAAGAAATCGACGAGTACATTGAGACTCAAAGCAACGGCTTCGCGTCCAGTGTCGTTGCTCGCTGGTGGCAGTTCGCATGGCGCTTGGTGGCCAAGTTCAGTGATGGGTACATCACCACTGGTGAGGCACCAAAGCAGATGGAGACACCTGGCTACCCAAAGTGGTGGCTGGAAATGAGTGAGTTCTCTAAGTGGCCAGGCAAGTCGTTCTCGCCACGAGACATCGTTCTTGAGCACATGGACGCTGGGTGGAAGTCGAAGACTGCGTCTTCGTCCTCTGCACTTCCAACCGGCAAACCGAACGACATCGGTGTCTCCTCGTGGGTTCTTTCTGTCGTTCAGATCGGCGGTGGTGTGCTCTGTGGTACTCTCGTGGGCGCTGGAGTAGTGTCGTTTCTTGAGCGTCGCCGTCGTAGTGGATACCAGCCACTTGTCTGAGGGCTGACCGAGTTGAAGTGATAGATAACTTAATCTAGTATCGCGTTCACTGAGTCCCAATCGTCGTTACGTACGTTGGTGCGGTTTGTAACGGTTACTACACCTTCGCCCCTCTCGTCATCGAGTCGGAAAGCTACACGCGGATCGCAGGAGGACGCCCCCAATCATGGCGCCGCTAATGAGCCCGAAGGGACTGCTGTGCGCCGCGGTGCTGCTCAGTATCGTCGCCCTCAATGTCTCTGCCTTTATCGTCGAGGTCCCTGCGCGCTCGCAAGAGTGTTTCTTCGAGTATGTGCGCCAGAAGCGCACAGCATTCCTCAAGATCGGAGTGCTCGAATCCAAGGACACGTACGACATCCGACTGAAGGCCTACGGCCCCTTCTCGAACGAACCAAAAGAGGACGACACGACGATGAGTTTCTTCGACCAGTTGATCGTCACGGAGCGCGATCAGGTGAGCAATGACGTGCAGCATAATGGCTTCAACTTCGAGAGCGAACACCGTGGCGGCTGGTACAAGTTCTGCCTCGACAACTCGCACAGCTCGTATGAAGGAAAAGTCGTCGAGTTTTACACCAAGTTCGACCTTTCGAACGAGGAAGAGTTGGGCTATGAAGACCAGATTGAGGCGCAGGCCAAGCAGCGTGCGTAGACTTTACAGGCCTTGAGAATTCGCCTCAAGACTGACCGTTGGATCTTAACTGACGTGAACAGAGCACATCGAAGGCGTGACAGAGTCACTGAACCGCCTGCGCACGTTGCTGGATCTGATCAAGAACGAGCAGGAATACTACAAGACTCGCGAGCGCCGCCACCGCCACAGTACGTGCTGTTGACTGATAAAGCGCTCGTGTATGTTGTTAACAATAGTGCTCTGGTGTAGCTCTTGAGAGTAACAACTCCCGCATCATGTGGTACACGACCTTTGAGATCATGACACTCGCAATCATGTACGGCGGACAGTCGTTCCTCCTGCACAAGTGGTTCAGCGACCGTGGCTACCTTCAGATGCGACAGTGGGCTTAAAAGGCGTAGACTGGACATCGAAGAGAAGCGATCTCGTAGAGGATCAATAGCGCATCAAGACAACACAATGACAAACTCTTGTTGCGACATTACAATTCCTTTAGTTCTTGTCGAAACATTCTGCAGTCCTGTTGGCTCTGTGCTTGCTCTGCACCCTCCTGTGCTCGAATGTGGACGCGAACTCCACTCGTCGACTCGCTCGTCTTCTCAACCGCAAGCTCGAAGTGTCGAGCACGATCGCCTATGATGCCAGGGGGGACGTCAAGCCGATAGTACCCATGTTCAGAGGTCAACAGCGCGTCAAAAGCGCTCACATGAAGAGCCTCCCGTAGACTATGCAGAGAGACAACATCCGACGATTCCTGGACAAGGCGATCATCAAACGTGAACGGAGCAGTTACTGGTTGCACGGATGCAAGCTTTAGCACCGGGATCTGAAAGCGAACATCCTTATAGACTGGCTGATGCGTTCCGGGGCTACGCACAACCAAGCGAATGATCTTAGCGTTCCCAATGACCCCGAGTGGAAGTGGTAGCACGACCTCTGTAGTGGCCTTCGCGTCCAGCGCGTGCTTTAATGCTGACGAGCACAACGACTGCGTTGCTTCAGCTTGATCAGTGACACATAGCAGCTCGACCGAGACCTCTTCGAGTCGGATCTGGGAGCCATTTTCGATCTGCAGGAGCGCTTCGAGGCCTGGCACAGCCGTGGTTCGTCGCACCTCATAGGTGACCGTAAGGCTCTGTAGCATCGCCGCCTCCATCATCTCGTTCATCATTTGCATCATCTGCGCACTCTGTGCAAGGCTTTCACCCACACGCTCGAATACAGAGCCAAACGACTGCTGTAATCCACCCGCCATCGCGTTCAACATCGCCGCCATGTCGTCCATTTTGCCTCCTTCTCCTACGTCAAAGACCTCTTGTATCACACGTCCAACCTCTCTCATGGCATAAAGCGCCTACCACGTTCTATCCCACAACAAAGGCTAATATCGTGTTATAGAGGCTGACGTGGCCCACGTTGCACTCGTGCCGTGAATGGACGCAAAGATCAGTTTTCTTCTAGGAACCACCTCCCGTCCTCATGGCTCCCCCGACGACTGCCCCTCCAGCCCCGTTGCACGCCAAGCGCACGCCCACAGACACCGCCGATGGTGGTGACAAGAAGAAGCGTGCTCGCCGTGGTGGCCGTCGAGGCCGCGGTGGCCAGGGCAGTGGCCAGGGCGAGAAAGACGGCGCGGTGCAGCCCAAGCAGCCGCAGCAGCCAGACAAGAAGCCACACGCAGCCAGGGACATCGACATGAGCGAGGACGAAGCTGCCGAGCCAACGCAGAAGACCCTGCATCACTTGTCGAGTGTGACGTTTGAGAGCCTCGAGATCTCGGAGAAGTCCAAGCGTGCGATCGTGGAAGAGCTCAAGTACGAGTTCTTGACGCACGTGCAGAACGAAACGTTTGCACACATTATCATGGGCAAGGACGTGCTGGCAAAGGCCAAGACGGGCAATGGTAAAACGATGGCGTTCCTGTTGCCGACCATCGAGCGCCTCGTCCGCTCGGGACAGTCGGAGCTCGCGATCCCAGCGCTTGTGATCTCGCCCACGCGTGAACTGGCCATCCAGATCGCCACCGAGGCTCGCAAGCTCAGCAAGTTTCACCATCTGCAGATCTCGTGCTTCGTTGGTGGTACGCAGATCAACCGTGACGCGAAGGCTCTCACCAGCGGCACGCCAATCGATATCCTGATTGCCACGCCTGGTCGTCTTCTCGACCATCTCGGTCAGGACACCGGTAGCATCCGTGAAAAGCTATCGCAGCTGCGGTTCCTTGTGCTGGATGAAGCTGATCGCCTGTTGGACATGGGATTCCGCCCTGAAATCATGAAGATTCTGGGGTACGTTCCGAAGGAGCGTCAGACGCTTCTCTTCAGTGCGACGCTCCCAGCGTCCACTGAGGAACTCAAGCGCGTTGCTTTGCGCAATGATTATGAGTTTGTGGACACAATCAACGAAGATGAAGACCAGACGAACGCGCAAGCCATTCAGGACTACCTTACGTGCGATTTCGCTCATGTGATCTCGGTAGTTGAGCATGTTCTGGCCAAGCACATGGCTGCTCGCCCTCGTGACTACAAGGTCATGCTCTTTTTCCCAACTGCTCGTGCTGCTCAGTTCATGGCGCAACTGTTCGCGGCGGCTGGATTCAAGGAAGTGCTCGAGATGCACTCGCGGAAGAGCCAGTCGGTGCGCACGAAGACGGCAGAGGCCTTCCGTTCGTCCAAGCGCGTGATCATGTTCTCCTCGGATGTCTCGGCTCGAGGTGTTGACTACCCAGACGTCTCACTGGTTCTACAGGTCGGTCTCACGGATCGCGATCAGTACATCCACCGCCTCGGACGTACCGCTCGTGCCGGATCCGACGGTCACGGTGTGCTCGTGCTCGCGGACTTTGAGACACCGCTGCTGAAGGAGCTCAAGGACCTGCCTTTGAACAAGACTGAAGTGCCAAGTGGATTCGATCCGTCGACAAGCCGTACGGCTCAGGCCATTGCTTCGCTCAAGAAGGGCAGTGAGCTTGAGAAGTCGGCTCAGCAGTCGTACCAGGCGTGGCTCGGCTTCTACAACTCTCATCTCAAGCGTCTCGGTCTCTCAAAGGAGCGACTAGTACAAATGGCAGCTGAGTACAGCTCCCTCGTTGGCCTCAGCGAGGTGCCTAAGCTTGAGAAGAAGACGCTGAAGAAGATGAACCTCTTCGGTGTCGCAGGCATTGAGGCGGCTCCGTTTGAGGACCGTCGTGCTGGTGGCGGCGGCAACGGTGGCAACCGTGGCCGTGCAACCGCTCCTGGTAACAACAGCAATGGTGGCAGCCGTCCACGTGGAAACAGTGCTGGTCCGGGCAACCACCGCGGCGGGAACGGTGGGCGTCAGGGCGGCGGACGCGGCGGACGCGGCAAGCGGTTCTAGTTAGTCACCCAACGGTTTTTGGTAGAAGTAGCAGCATCGTTAAGTTAATGGATCGACTCTTCTTTCAGCAGACTCAAGCGAGGAATTCGTCCAGGAGATCTTGTAACATGTTGTCCTGTGTGCGGAAGCTCAGACGCACGGAGCTTCTGCGTCTTGTCAGCTCGTCTCGTGGGCTGTTGCGACTGCTGTGGCCATGACCATGGGATCTGCACTCAACCTCTTCAGCTTGTGATTTGTAGTCATCATCTTCGCCATCTTTCGCATTTTTGCGGTCATCGTCGTCTTCAATCTCTGGGGAAGTCCACTTGCGTGCAGGCAACCAAGACTGCGTGGAGGGGCTTCCCCCAGAAGCCTTCCGCATGTCGCCTCCGCCATGAGCAGTACTCATTTTGGCGTCGGCTCGTGTGTCTTCCTGCCGCACTCCAAATGATTTGCCTTGCTGTTGTTGAGAGTATGAGTTATCACTACACTTGCGACTTGAGTTCAAAGGTAGAGTTCCGTCTACGTGCAGCACTGAAGTCGGCAATGCGGAGCAAGATTCACGCCACCATCGACTAGAATTAGGCCCTGGGGACTCGGAAACCCATGCTCCAGGCATACTGGTCGCCTTGTTCTCGGCTTTGAGAGGCAGTTGTAGCATGGAAACTGGTGAGACGGTCGCAATTGGTGAAGAGGATGTCAGGCTGACGGGTCGAGGAACTTGCTGATCGAAGAAGCGGTGCTGGAGAGCCTGTGTCGCCGTCAGGCGCTTGCTCGGGTCATACTGGAGCAACTCATTGATGAGAGACCTCGCGGCACTGGTCGTGTAGCCAGGGAGAACACTTTTCCACGGCAAAGGCGAGCACTTTGGGAACTTGAATTGCATCTGAGCCAGAGTAGACACTCCCTCTGGCCAGTTCTCCTTGGTAGGAGAACCGAGTATCTTCGAGATACGACAAAGTTGGTCTGCCTCAGACGACCCGGAGAAGATAGGTGCTTGAAGGTAGAGCTCGGCCATTATACAGCCACAGGCCCAAAGATCGATTGGGCTGTTGTATGTCGTGAAACGAAGCAGAAGCTCCGGGCTTCTGTACCAGCGCGTTGAGACGTAGTCTGTATACGGAGGCCGAGATCGAATCTCACGCGCTTGGCCTAGATCAGCGATCTTGAGTGTCTCATCATGGCACAACAGGTTCTCTGGCTTGATGTCTCTGTGGAAGAAGCCGTGTTTGTGCATGTATGCGAGTCCTGAGAAGAGCTGATACATGATTGATTTAATCTGAGCCTCCGTCAGCCATCGCGTGGGCATTTCATTTGCGTCTGGACACGACGAAGGTGTGCTTGACGAGCGTAATTGACGCATTACTTTATGCAACGAGCTCTGCATGTACTCGAACACGAAGTAGAGCTCTTCTTTGTCTCGTATTACTTCTTTCAGCTGAATGACGTTTTCGTGACGCAGAACGCGAAGTGACTTGAGCTCTTTGAGCTGAAGGCACTCCTCCCACGTTGGATATAGAGCTTTCATCTTCTTGATCGCGACGATCTCATTGGTTTTCAAACTGCGGGCTTTGCTTACTTCTCCGAACGAGCCATCGCCAAGTCGCTCGAGTATCTCGTATCGATTCATTGTGCGTACAGAAGCAACTACGACATGTAGCTTGAGAGCTTGATCACCAGTTCTCTTACCCGCTATTTTTATGTTACAGCACCCACGAGAAGCATGTCAACAGGGTTTACTAGTATTTCGTTACCCCCTCCTAGCTTACTAGTCCTTGGTCAGCTTCGAGTAGTTCTCCATCATCCAACGAAGTGTTCTAGCGACGCTGTCAATATCGACCTTGTGCTTCGCGCTGATGGGAAGCACGGCCATGTCGGTAGCTTGACGGAGACGAAGCAAGTTCTTTTCCGCTCCACGCTCGTCCATCTTGTTGGCGACGATGAGAGATGGACGCGTCGTGATGTTAGGAGCGTAGAGCTCAAGCTCGCGCTGCAAGTGCTCCAAGTCCTTGAGTGGGTCACGGCCCTCTGTACCAGGAGTGTCAAGGACGTATAACAGAATCTACAATGCCCAAAATGATCAGCCAGCAATATGTGACGGAGCCACCATTCATGGGTGTACCTTGGTTCGCTCAATGTGTCTGAGGAAGTCGTGGCCGAGGCCAACGTTGCGGTGAGCTCCCTCGATGAGACCAGGAATATCGGCAACACTCAGGCGATATGTGTCAGGGAACTCGACGATACCGACAAACGGGTGGAGCGTGGTGAACGGGTACGGAGCAATCTCGGGCGTAGCGCGACTGAGACGGCTGAGAAGAGTTGACTTGCCAGCATTAGGATAGCCCACTAGACCGACGTCGGCGATGGTCTTGAGCTCCAGCTCATAGTATTGCGATGTACCAGGAGAGCCAACGTTCTTGCCTTCAGGCATGTGCTTGCGGAGACGTCCATAGTTCGTGGTTTTACCAGCGAGAATGCGGTTGCCGAGACCAGGCTTACCGCCAGTAGCAGCCAGGAACGTCGCTCCATCGGTGTCGAGGTCGCAAATAGGCGTCATGCGATCAACGATCTCAAAGTCGAGGCCATCCTCGTCCAGATCACGCTCGTACTACCTCGCCACAGACTCACAGTTAGATGCATGAAGCCTACAGAAGTGTCGCCATGCCAGCCATGTCCTTACACGGTCCACGCGCTTCACGATCGTCCCGCATGGAACTTTGACGATGCAGTCCTTGCCGCGCTTCCCAGCGGCGTCGTTTGCTGTAGAAGACAACAACAACGACAGTGCGATGAGCGGTCACACCGAGTCAGAAGCATACGTTACAGACGAGTGTACGTACGCATGCCATTGAGACCGGCGCCTCCACGGAAGTGGTGCGTCGCATTCGCCAGGTTCTGAATGCGGTGATCAGCCTGGATGATGACGTTGCCGCCAGCGCCTCCGTGCCCGCCGTTTGGACGCTTGCGCATCGCCGACTCGCTGAAGAAGCTGCTGCAGCCATTGCCACCATGACCACCCGTTGCCTTGATACGGATGCGGTCGACGAAGCGGCGCTTCGAGTGCTTGGCACGGCGCACGCTCACCTTCTGCTTCACGTGCTCCTCCACTTTTCGGTTGCCCTGACCAGGGATACCGCCAGCAGCCAGGTTCTCACCCCACTCACTGCCAATATCAAAGCCGTCGTCGTCCATGTCGAAGTCTTCGTCGTCACTCCAGTCCTCTTCCATGTAATTGCCATCATCATCGTCGTCGTCGTTATTATTGCCGTCGTCACACTTGTGCGTTGAAAAGCCGGCGCCAGCTTGGCGTAGCAGTCCACTGGCCTTACGGCCAACGCCCAGGCGCAGCGGCGTCGTCGACACGGCGCGCGCGAGGCAGGAGAGTCGCAGCATGTTGCCTCTAGGTGCAGTGGTCACAATGGGCGTCGCTGGTTGGCGCTTGGCTCACTTTGCTGCAACACGCATGCAACGTTATCCACCCGCAACACAAGACGGAGGTTACACATTTATGGTTACGCTTCAAGACAAGAATGATGGTCTTGGTTCCAGAGGTGGTAGCTAAATTAGTACATGCTGTCTAATGGTGGGGAGGTAAGAGTCCGTATGAAGAATCCTCATGGATCGATATTGAGAATCTCCGGCCGACGACAGAAGCTCTGGGCGATGGATTCTATGTATGCAGCGCTCGCTAATAGTGTGGTTGTGTCTGGTCGATCTGGAGACTGAAGCCATCTTCGGAGTGTCTGGGTGACGCATGGAACGTGGCCCATGCGATGTCATTGGCCATAATGCATACGTTTATATGGGACTGATTGGTAGATGCCATGCCAGATGGGGCATGTTGCCTGCGTCCCGCAACTCGTGTCCCTCACTGGCGAACTGCTTCCCCTCGAGCTACATGATCGCGTCCTTCCTGGCTGGCGAGCGCCATGACGCGGCGCTGGCGATTGCGCTGCTCTTCGCTATCGTCATCGTGCCACCCATGCTCCGCGTCCGCATGATGTACACTGCGTGCTGGCTCGTGTTCGCCATGTGCGCCCAGTGGATCGGCTCCAGTGCGGCGCTTGGCATCGCCACATCCATGGGTCTCACCGTCATGATCGGCTGGTATTCGCTGCGCATCATGGATCGATACGCGTTCACGGCTGTGCTCAATGGCTGGCTCGGGAAGTTCGCCAAGTCCAAGCCGCTGGGTCTCTTCGCGCGTGTTGGTGACGTCGCCATCCACCTCGTGCTCCCTCTTGTGCTGCTGTATCTCTACCTGCCCCACGTACGTGTGTGGATGAGCGTACCTGCTCTCATGTACGTCCGCACGAGCGCGCTTGTGTAGTTGTGTTGGGACTCTCCGACTCACTTGTCATGGATAGCTCTTCTCGTCTGTGGAGCCACTTTGTCGTGGGCGGTGGTCTCTTTCCCCAAGGCCGACCATGTCTACCGCTTCGTGCCGCCACGCTCGCAGCACTTCTGGAACACGGCCTACCGTATGGAGCTCGTGCTGAACGTGCTTGTGCCGTGCTGCTGCCAGTTTGCGCACGCCACTGGCATCTACGAGCAGCTCCTGACGCTCTGGTGATCAATGCAGCTCTCCTTTGGTCCCCCACAGTCTTTATCCTGTGTTTTTCTCTCTCTCTTTCCTGCCCTCATTCTCGTACAGAGCACCAAGCATGCGATTGCGGACGCACGTGATGATGCTGGCAATGGAGGGGAACTCGTATTTATAGCGGTACGTGAGGGGGAGGGTAGCAACTGCTGTTGTCCAAAGCGCCCTGGGCCGCCTGCGCCGTGGCTGCTCATGATGATGATGTTCGGCAGTCGCACTGGCAGTGCACGCGTCTTGTCCTCGGTGCCCTCCTCTCCATCAGGATCCAGTTCGAATGCTGGACAGACAGCGCAGAGGAAGGTGCAGGAGCTGTTCCAGGCAACTCCCGAGAATCAGTGCTGTGCAGACTGCACGGCACGACTCAGTGATAGTGTGTGGGCGAGCACGACCATCGGCGCCTTCCTCTGCATCAACTGTGCTGGCGCCCACCGGAAGCTTGGTGTCCAAGTCTCGCGTGTCAAGTCGCTCCATCTGGACGCGTGGGTCGAAGACGACGTGCTGGCCATGAAAGGAGGCAACAAGCGAGTACAGGAAGTGTACGCCAAGCATATGGACAAGTGGGCAGCACTGATACCAAGCATGGCGCTCAAGCCATCTACAGATACAGTCGCTCGCGAGCGGATCGTGCACGCAAAATATGAGGACATGAAGTTCGCGCGCCCACCACCGGCAGACACCCCCAAGCCAGGAAACACAAGTGAAGAGAAGGGTCAGGACACGCCGGAGCTGCCAGAAGACTCACCATCTACGACAGGCACGTCGTCTGGAGAGCGAGGTAGCGTGGCACCACGCACAAGTGCGGCCTCTTCTTCAACAGAGTCAGCCAGACTGAACAGCCAGCAGGAGAACCAGCAGCGTTCTCCGGTGCAAAAGCCCAACAAGGGCAGCGGGAACCAGGATGCAGCCAAGCCAAGAAACCTCATCGAAGTGACCAAACGGTTCCTCAACTACTTCGTCGTGCTTGGTCGTGGAACGCTCGTTCCAAATCAAAATCGTACGTGAGCATCATCACACTCATCGTAGCGAACTGACGCGATTAACTCTTGGTATAACGGTACAGTGGAGAAGACCAAGGGCCCAACGGACATTCAGTTTGATCCGGCTGTGCTCGATTACTACCCCGAACAGTACGACGACTCTCCGCTCCCGACGCATCTCGCTCAGTTCGCGTTCCCCGACGGATACGCACTGAGTCAAACGTACGCCCCACCGACTTTCTTCTCGTTTGTGCTCACCAACGTCGCTGGTATCAAGATTTACGCGTGTGCACTCAAGTTCTACGAAGAACTTCATCCTTTAGAGGTAGTTTCACTGTTGGCACCGTATTATCATCAGTTCCACAAGCCAATGGCACCGTCGGCCAGCACACCAGGGCGTCGGAGAGGAGACCAGGACCACACACCACCGCTAACACCCGCGTCAGGAACTGGAGACAACAACAATCAACAGGTGACAGAGCTGCCCAAGTGGGTCCAAGATCTCTCGAGCAACGCTGGCACCTCTCCGGGTCCAGTGTTCTGCCCGAAATGCATCGTCGTGATGTCGCATTACCCTTACTTCTCGGCGTTTCGTCAGTTCCTCCAGCAGATCTATCGCATTACACTGTCCGAGGCCCCCATGCCTATTGAGCGCTACATCACCAACTTCGTCAGCGAGATTCCTCTGCCTCCCCACGGGCAGATTCAAGTCCAACTCACGCTTCCAGATCGCAACCTGATCATCTCGAGGCCTCCGCGCAACGAATTTCCGCTGGTCGATGTACGTTCTTCAAATGTGCAGTGAGGTATTTTCTGCTGTTATCACCTGAAATGTGCTTAGTTCTCCTTTCGGCCACTCTTTCAAGCACTGGATATCAGCAATGTGCTTCAACTCTTCAGTTGTGCAGTGTTGGAGTTCAAGGTAGGGGGAGGTTGAGCACCATTCAAGCTACTGACAGCAAACTGACTGAACTCTGTGGTGACACACTGAAGATTGTGTTGTGCTCCAAGCACATTGCTCTCTTAACACCAGTAGCAGAGACGATTCTTGCCCTACTGCTTCCGTTTGCCTGGCAAGGTGCCTACATCCCAGTTCTTCCCACATCGCTCTTGGACGTCATTGACGTGAGTCAAACATCGCTGTCTTGTATCAAGTGTCTATGCCTCTCATGAATATCAATCGACTCTGCTTAGGCACCCGTCCCCTTTCTCGTGGGCGTGCACTCTGACTGCCTAAACCAAGCATCAAGTCAAGCAAGCGGCGTTGTGTTTGTTGATTTGGATCATAATCGGTATGTGCCTAGCCAGATGATGAAATGGTTTCATTTCATTAATGCGCTGATGCGACAGAGTCGTACCAGCAGTAGATGAGAGTGGCAAAACAATCCCTATTCCGAAGCTGCCGGAGCGTGAAGGCGCCAAATTGCGCGTGAAGCTGTTTGAACATGCTAACGTGAGTACACGGCAGCCTATCGTGTGTTGAAATACCAGTGTTCTCACAATCACTCTAGATATTCGACCCCTTTGCCTCAGGACTCAGCAAGATCGACTTGGTACGTTCTTGCCCACTAAAAGCATGACATACAGCTAACATGATCGCCACCGTTGTCGTAGGCATTCCCAAACGACGAGCATCTCACGCCAATTGGAGACTTCGCGACGGAACGAGGTCACACAGTGCCGCTGTCCCGATCTGTGCCAGATGTCTTGATATCGGAGCCAGTAAATAGCTCGATTTATTCCATGGGCAAGATCATGCGCAGTCGGAAAGCCAGTAGCGCACAGTCGTCTCCATCGGCTCCAGGTAGTAGTTCCAGTAGTGGCATCACGTCGCCATCTGGACCACGGAGCAGTTTTGTTCAGGCCATGTCGCCTGGCAGGCTGAGCTCATCAGGGACCCAATTTCAAATGATGGGTCAAGCACCGCCGATGGTGATGGACGGAGTGGGAGGATTGACAGACAGTCAATACAATAACACGGACAACTTCTCTACGCAAGGAGTGCGCAAAGCTTTCTTGCGGTTCTTCGTGACGCTATTCAAGAAGTACGCGTCCTATTTGGTAACGTGGCTCACTGACAGTTGATATTTAGAGACATTGACTCACCATTGCCCTTTTGTCGTGCAGAATGCCTCAGCTGCAAGCAGTGGGAAGGCGACAGACTCGTTATTTGATACAGAGTCATTTCTGCGGGAGAACTGTGACGCAGCATCTCGACCGTTTGTAGCACAGCTCATTGCGACGCAGATGTTCGACCGCTTCGTCGAAGACCGCGTCTTCAATCCACTGTTCCCTGAAGTGTTATTCTTTGATCAGTCGATCAACCAGAAGCTCAATCGATCGCTGACAATAGGCAAAAAGAAGTACGACTGCAGTTTTCTGGACGACCGATCAGATGAAATTCGTGAAACCTTCATTGCGCCTCCGCCATCAAACATTGGCCTACCCGACGATGGAACGATATACCGGGTATGGCGTCTGTCTGACCGTCTATTAGATCATTACTGACGCTTGTCGACGATCTCCCTTGTGCTCCAGTATAAGTCGTTCCCCAAGTTGAAAAAGTAAGGTCAGCTTACTGACGAGGTCGAAGTTCATCCGTCGCTAATCGTGTGTCTCTCTCTGTACAGACCCCTATTCGGAAATGTCCGAAAGCCGCGAGAGCTCTTCACGACGCGGGAGCAACAACGCAACACCTCGCAAGTCGATTTCACCCAGCGGTTATTCACCATGAGCAGGTACGGGGTGCAGGACATCATTCCATTAGTTCACTATCGCTCATGGCTTTGATTGCTGGGATAGGTGCATGCGGGGCAGCACTGCTAGTTGGGAGGCTACGCGTCGATTGATCATCTGCGTACGCTGACGTGCAGGAATGATCTCTACGTATGTATTAATGTTTGTCGGTATATATGAACAGCTCCAGAAGCAATATCGAATGTACAGTGCACGCAAGAGATATCAAGCAATGCGCAAATCTGCCATCACAATCCAGCGATGGGCGCTCGCTCACATCAAGGTATGCTGGACCATACAAAAGCGAGTGCTCCGCATCTAACTCGGTCTATAGGGTCGAGCAGACCGATGTCGCTATCAGAAATGCCGGCGTGCGATCATCACCGTTGAGTCTATTGCTCGAATGCACATCGCTCGCAAGCGATATGCCAAGATCAGACGCGCCATTACCACTCTGCAGTTTTTCGCCCATGGATATATAGTGTACTCTCGGTACCAACGGGCCAAGCGCGGGTTTCGACGTCTGCAAGCACAGTGGCGTAGCAGCTTCCACAAACGCTCTTATAAGAACCTGAAGCATCAAATCATTCGTGTGCAAAGTCGAGTGAGAGGCTATCTTTCGAGGAAGAAGACCATGCGGTTCGTAGCTTATCAATTACTTCCAGCGGTGCGGTCGCGTCTAACACAACGAGTGGGGTCAGATGGAAAGAGGACATGTTTGAAGGCTTTCGGCGCAAGATCTTTGATCTGTGGGAGCAGTGCGACGTATCCCTACTGCATCGATCCAAGTTCTGGCTCACATTCAATCGGCCTGATTTCTTCAATCTCGGAGTGCGTCATACTCCTGTGGTTCCTGAACTCAGTGTCTTACTGGTGTCGTTTCGGTCCGATAGATCTACTTGGAGGAAGAACGTCGACTACAAGCGTATTTTCGGGAGACACATGCTGCAGCACACGACGCCTACGAGTACTCCACACAGACCCGTATCCTTACGGACAAACCTAAGAAAGGAGGACTCAAAAATGCACTCAGGTCAATGGTGGGGAGACAAAAACAGGAGCCTGAACAGCAGAATATCAGTGATGTGGTAAGCTACAGCTCTCGTCGAGTATCAAGCAGTGGGCTTACGAGTGATACGTGGTAGGCGTGCGTTCGCATTGGGCAAGAGCGCCATCAACTGTACGAAACCCTGAAGAAGCAGACCAGCGTGTCCGTGCGAGAAGCCTTCTACCGCCAGTTCAGCATCCCTGTAGACTCGAAGAATAAGAAACGCCGCCTTGCCAATTTAGTATGGACGAGCTACTCGGAAGCAGGCGTCAGCGCCGAGGTGTTTGTGACTGTGAGCTGCTTTGCCGACCGGTACAACCCACTGCCTGCGCAGATCGACCGCCACAAGCAGATCCGCATCCGCGACGACCTGGCGTTCACTGTTAACGCCGCTCTCAAGTCAATACGATACGCGACACCTGCACACGCGGACGCTGCTGCGCTGCTTCTACCGAGAGAGCGAGAGCTCGTTGAACTGCAGCACCAAGTGCGTATGCTGGCGGCGCAGAACCACCGGCTCATGGGCGAGCTGCAGCAGTCTCAGCGCGAAATGAGCCGTCTGCAGATGGAGCTGCAGTTGCAGCAGCAGCCCCGGCTCCGTAAGCGTAGCAGCCTCATGGGGACGTCGGCACAGCAGAAGGAAGTGGCGCAGGGAGCTCCATCGTCATCAGGATCTGCACTGGCAGCGACATCCACAACATAATCAGGGACAGAGTGATGGTCGCTTCAATGACGTTGGCTAGAAATGCGCTTTTTTATTTTCTTTGTTCTGAGTAAGTACTTCAGTATTGACGCTGCTACTAGCACAGTTGACGATGACTACCGACTTCGTATCGACCGGCTGGAGTTGTGGTCGGGGCCTGAAGAAGAAGCAAACTAGCGTTCACGTGGCGCACGTGCTACTGTGTTTGAGTTGCCATCGTTCTCCGACTGTCTCGGTGACAAAGTCGAGATTGTCAAGCGAAACGATCCATGACGGTTTGGATAGAACTCAGCGCTGTAAACTCGAGAGTATCCCTATCGCAAACGAGGAGACTCAGAATGAACCATCGCATGCCAGCTACAGTACAAGAGCGTAGGCTGTGACAGCACGTTCGGTAGTTTAGTCGCGCTCGGTCCTCACTCGAAGCCATTAGTCAGCTTGAGCCCGTCAATTCATCGTTCGTATTGATAAAGATCATGCGAGAGCGAATTCAAAATGCTTCTTCAGCTCTTCTGTTGCGTGCGTCCAACGTACCCACGGCATGAAGGCGTAGGTGCAACAGAGCGGCGAAGATGAAGAAGAGCACATACTACTCGCCCCACTGCGACACAATTCGCGTAGACTCATGATCCTCGTTACCGATGGCACTACTAACGAGCACTATGAGTCTTCGTCAATGCCAAGCTCAGCCGTGGGTACAGCATCCCGCTGGTGTTGTGGCAGCAATCACGCACTTCTCAGAGCCACAGACGATCTGCGGGTCGTAATCATGACCGTGCGCTGCCTCGTTCTCGCTCACGGGCTCTCCGTGGCCTTCCATTTTCGTCGCCGATGACTGGCATATCGCCTTCATTCGCGCCGGCGCCCCATCTCTTTCGCATTTCGCCATCACCGTCATATCCCGATTCTTGTGGCCGATGACGCCATCTTCAACCAATCTGACCATCACTCTATTACCACAAACCCCATCCGGCGACTCATCACTCGCATCAATTTCCACCAATCCAATCGGTTTCACCCATTTCGAAACCTTGGGTCGAAGTATGGGAGATTGTGTTTTACTGTAAATCTCAGTGGGTTAATGCTTGGGTGCATCATCCAATCCTGTGTTTTTGGGTGATGATGCTCCTCCCATCGCGACTTCCTCTTCCCTCATGCATGCTTCTCATATGCGAAGTCGCCGTTGACTGCCCCTGACCAGTGGGCGTTGAAGTTCTTTCCGCGTAATCACGCTTCCCAGCGACCGCCGGTACGCCCCATACACTCCAGAAGCATGGCGAACACGAGGCCGACCAGCCGCGTCGGCGGACGCGGCAGCCCCGACTCTCCTACTAGTTCAAAAAAACAAGCGTCCGACACCATGGGACTCGCGTTCTCCGTCGCCGCTGCACCGCATGCGCTCTCCCCCTCGATGAACGACCTCGATGAGGAGCTACTTGCGAATGTCTTGCGTTTCATGGCGCCGCGTGATGTCGAAGCGCTCACGTGCGCGTCCAAGATTGTGGCGAAGGACGTTCTTCCTCGGTTTCCTATCTGGAAAGAACTGTTTTGTTACCGCTGGAGTATGCTCAACTTCGAGCTAGAGCGCGGGCATGATGGCACTGTAGCCATCGAGATTGACGAGCGCCTGAAGGCGATGTTCAACAGGTGAGTCGGGCTGACGTGGCCATGCCGCAAAGATACGCAGAGGCCCCCCGCGGACGTATCGCTGACGTATCTATGGTGTCTGGATGATGCAGTGACTGCTCCGAAAGCCGCATGTACCAGCTTTTGTCGCACGCAGTGACCCCAGTTCCATCTTTTGCCGATATCCGCCAGACGGAGCGGGCGGGTCGTTTCTCTATTGCCGACCATACGTGAGTTATTCTGTCTATGTGCCTCTGATTCTATGCTGTGCTCACTCTTTTCCTTATTGCACGTAGGATTGAAGCACTTCCACCAAATATTCCGCGTCGGCAGACACTTGATGTGGCGTACACAGGCGGAATGCTCGGCGGCGATCGATGTGTCCGCGCGAATGAGCCGTTCCCTACGACATTTCGTGTCGCCGTGTATGCTGTCTCGAATGATCGAAAACAAAAAGTCTACCGCGTCGGCGCTACTGCGAGCGGCTACTTTGAAATCTCGATTAAAGCGAGAAACTTGCCATTCACCCGAAGCGTGCTGCGATTTTTCGGAAACGACATGACTTCGATTGGTGTCGGTACAAAGTCCTTTCCGCTTATGGACCGTCAACCAGGATGGGACGGAAACTCGATTGGATACCACGGAGATGATGGAAACCTGTTTGTCCGACACAACCACGTAAGTCGGACTCTGTTTCGATGATTGAGTTGATTGCCGTTCATCTAACAAAAGGTCTCTCTACAGGGCCGAGCATTTTCCGATCCATTTGGCGACGGTGACACAATTGGGTGTGGTATCAAGCGCGACATGGAGTCGCAAAAAACTTTTATCTACTTCACAAAGAACGGCGGTATCATTCCATGTAAGTATGGTGCTTTTACTTTTATAGCAGCATCGTCTAATAAATCCCTTATGCCAGATGGTCGGTCAATCGAATGCGCACACGTACCATGGTACCCTGTAGTTGGTCTTGACTCGCTTGACGCCATTCATTTCAACTTCGGACAAGAGCCTTTCGCATGCGCGGATGCTGCAGGTACGTTCGCGTATCATAACTTCGCGGTCATTTGCAATAAGTAGCTGACAGCGTCTGTTGTCACCACAGATGCGCTTTTGTCTGAGAGTGAGGGGCAAATGAGTCTGCTCCTGTCACAACTACCATGGTATGCCATCTGCGAATCAGATGCAGATTCTTCCGGAAGCGAAACTTCGGAGGCGACCATCCCAGACAGCAATGAAAGTGATAACGATGAAAGTAACAGCGACGAAGACTACGATATGATGGATGACAATCTATCCGACACATCAGACTTCTTGGAATACAGTGAAAACGCGACGATTGACCACAATTCACTACAAGACGAAAGTGACGGGCCGAGAACAAGAAGCAGATCCAGATCATGAACGCGAACGCCAGCCTGAGTTTGAATGATGTACAAGTAATATGTATATGGAGTAAATCCGTGAATTATGAGCTTTCGAAGATTCACAGGTTAATGACGCAACTGATCGGAGACAACGAATCTTGCTTGCATCACTTTACTTTTTGAGCTGCGCTAGCTGTGCTCGAATTGCGTTGACAAGAGCATCAACGTTGGCCATGTCGATGCGGTATTTCTCACAGAACGCTCGAGAGATGGCCACTGGGTCATCGTCGGCGTACACATCCAAAGCGACGTCCTGACCGCCGATGTTGACATCTAAAGACATCACGTACGCTCCTCGAGGGTTTTGAGTGGTAGCTGGTTGGGTCCCACTTTCGACTGGCTGCTGAGCATTTGCAGGTGGCTGCTGGGGCACTGCAGTTTCTTGTGCTGATTGGGACCGCTGCTGCTTCTCGGTGATGCGGCTTCGTAGTGTCTGCTCTAGCAAATTCTGGCACTCGACAAGCTGATTTCCATCGAACTGCAGCCCCAGCTCTGCTCGAATTACCTCATGCTTCTCCACGCAAAAGGTGTTCGCCACTGTTGCGGGTTCTTCTCCGCGATAGTACACAAGGTCAAAAACGCGACCGCTAAGAGTCACGGGCAAGGAGACTAATGGCTCTCCACGTTCCTGTTCCTGCTGTTGCTGCTGTCGCTGCATGTCCTCTGCCGCCTGCTGCTGAGCACGCTGTGACAAAGCTGCAGAAGCTTGTTGGCGCAGAGCAGTCGAGAGCTGAACAGCGTTTTCGTTGAATGTCGGTCCCTCTTCGATGCCGAGTTGCGTCAAGAAGAGCTCGACCGTGCGCTCAACGCTATCGCCTTCAAAATACTCGAGCATCGCCTGTTGGTTGATTCCAAACGTAATGGGCAAACGCACAAGCGGCTCTCGTCGAGCCGCTGCAGCGATTGCCGCGGCACGAGCTTGCTCTTCTTGTGCCGCACGATTAGCGGCCGCTTCCTGCTCTGCTCGCAACCGAGCTGCCGCTTCTTCTGCTGCTTGTTGTTTAGCTAGCTCGGCGACACGATTGTCGATGATTTGCACCAGCTGAGGAAGAAACTGATTGATCGTTGCAGTATCGGTCACGCCATTGTCGGCCAAGTATCGCATTGCGCTCTCGCGCGACGTATAGCCGTCGTAATGGACCAGAATCGTTGTGCGCTCGTTCATCGTTAGCGGAATCGAGAACTGCTCTTTCAGGGGCATCTGCTGAGGTGGTCGCACGGGCTGAGTTTGCTGAGGTGGTTGCACTGGCTGTTCCGGTTGCAAAGACGGTTGCTGCTGCTCTTGACGTTGCCGGTTGATTTCCTGTTGAATAGCGTTCGCGATTTGCGGGGCAGCTCGCTCCATGACTCCTGCATCAGTGACTCCGATCGACAGCAAGGTTTCCTGGGCTTCTTCCATCGGATCGCCATTTTCAAAGTGGCGGACCATGGCTTGGCGACCATCCATAGTGATGCTGAACGAGAAAATCTCTTTTCGAGGTGGCTGGATCTCAGCCAGCTTCCTCTCCACGAGTGTAACGAGCTGGGGGTAGAGCTGGCGCATGACGTCGGTAGAGTAGCCAGCCTCGTACAGATACCGTTCGACAGCAGCGTCTACAGATTCGCCCTCAAACTTTTTGATTTCTGACTTCATTCCGTTGATGTCTAGTGGTAGTGAGAACTGAAGCGTTGGCTTGGGAGTTTGTGGTTTGATCGCTGCCTCTTGTGCTTGGATCTCCTCCATGCGGCCTCGAAGCAACCCGGACAGCTGATCAATCATCTCGCGCACACGCGTGTCATCGTTGTTATTGAGAAGCCCATGAGTGCGAGCGAAGCCCACAGCTGCGTCCTCAAACGACTCGCCCCGCAGCAGCTGAAGATCTTTCACACCACCATCCATTTGAATTGGCAGCGTGATCAGAACGTCAGCACTGCTTCCACTTGGAGCATTCTGGGCCGCAGCCGTCGCTGCCAGAGCAG
>KE463930.1:28669-41380 GCA_000387445.2 Pythium aphanidermatum DAOM BR444 | reverse complement strand
GGCGGTCGGAACGAGAATCGCGACGTGGTGATGGAGACTGCCCACTCGCTGCGTGAATGAATGACGCTGTTTGATGAAGAGACGCGTATGAGAGAGCGAGCATTCCTGGGCATTTGATCAAGTCGGTCGGAGATCATGTGCGATCTGGAGGCCGGTGTGGGTTCGAACCTTGGTAGAGTGACATGTCACTAGAAGTGAGCTGTTCGCACAGGTGGGACTATCTGGCCCCGGAAGCTCCGATGGAAGCGCAGCGAAGTCAGTCGTCGGATCCGCGGCGCGTGGGCGTGCTGCTGGCGGGCGTGGGCGGCGTTGGTGAATCCTTCGCGCGAGTTCTGCTCGAGCGCTTCTCCTCCGCGCGCCTTCACGTTGGACTCGTGGCCATCGGAGACTCGCGCGCTTTCCTGTGTCCAGCAAAAGATACTTTCTTCACTCAGCAAGACGTCGAGGAAATCCTCTCGCACAAGAAAAGAGGGTTGAGTCTCGCGGCATGGACGGGTGCGTCTGTGCCATGTGCAGTGATCAGTTGCATGCGAGCTGCTCTACATCACATCCGTGAGCAGTGCAAACTTGACGACTACGTCGTCGTGGACTGCACATCCTCTGCCACTATTGCGCCGTCTCTGATTGAAGCCCGGCGCATGGGATTTGCAATGGCGCTGGCCAACAAGCTACCACTCGCTGGTACAATGGAGCAGTACAGGCAGCTAGTGGAGCATCAGCCCGGTCGACGTAGTCCTCGCGTTCGATACGAAGCGACGGTTGGGGCTGGAATCCCCGTTGTTGATGTCGTCAAGAGGCTTGTTGGTTCATGTGATCGCTTTCAGTCCATCCAGGGAGCTTTGAGTGGCACGATGACCTGTATTCTGTCCGCAATGAACAATGGATCCACTTTCAGTGCTGGTTTACACGAAGCCCGACGACTTGGAATCCCCGAGGCAGACCCACGAGAAGATCTCTTGGCATGTATCTTGAATATGCGTCCATCTGTTCGCTCTGCTAATCTGAACGAACTATGGTGTGCAGGGGGCGGATGTTGCACGCAAAATGGTGACTCTTGCTCGAGAAATCGGGTTTGAGATTGAGATGGCGGACGTCGAGATCACGCCCATGCTTCCTCCGTCCGCGTTCGAGCGGTCCGTTGACGAGTTCCTCGGCTCAGTGCACGAGTACAATGGGGGTAAGTGGGTGGGTGGAATCTCTTCTCGTCAGCAGAGGTAGATCTAACGTTGGTCACAGCCCTCGAGAATGAGCTATTGGAGGCAAGAGCGAAAAAATCAATACCTCGCATATCTCGGTACTGTGACCTCCGATGGGCGGCCTGCAAGTTGGTCTAGAGCATGTCCCCATGGACAGTCTGTTTGCCACTTGTTCCAGTACGTGGCATGCTGATACTCCGCTTGTGCACCGCTTGGCCTGACAACTTGTGTGTGTGTGTGTGTACGATGACAGCCGCTGAGGGTGTCATCTCTATTCATAGCGAGTGGTTCCCCGACCCACTGGTCATGCGAGGCACTGGTGCCGGTGCGTCCTCAACCGCAGCCGCTGTCCTTGGGGACCTAGCCGCCATTGTTCACCCGGTATGAGTGTCCGTCGTACTTAGTCGACGCTCCCATCTTCAACATCGTAGGAGCCTACCATACCACCTTGATAAAGTACGAACCCGGTCCAGTGACACACTTGAATTTTCAAACAGGACCATCACTCTGGTTGAGTCGCAGCTCCCCACCATGCACCGCGTGTGTGTCGCTGTGGGGGTCATTCCAAATTCCGAGCAACGTCCAGGAGCGTGACCCTAGTGGCAGAAGATCCATACGCCAAGCCATGACAACCCACGTAGAGAAGGCACTGCCAGAGCAAGCCGCCGAGGCGGCCTCGCCGAACAAGACCACGTCGTTCAATGAGGAGATGCTCTCGCCTGTCTCGAAGCTCGAGCTGGCGCGCAAGTACGCGGCCGAGGAGCAGCAGAAGCGCGTGAATGCTGCCTGCGAGCGCATGGTTGTCGTAAAGAAGGCGCAGATTGTGAAGAAGCTGGAGATCGAGGAACGCCTTGAGAACCACATTAAGCAGCAGGAGCCAGAGCATGAGGACGATGAGGCAAACCGTGGCGGTCGCTTGTCATCGATTGCCATGCGCTTGGTAGACGCGTTCAAGAAGACAACAGAAGACAACAATGCGGAGGTCCCGACTGAGCAGGTAGGATGATTTCGAGTTGATTCGAGGATGGATGAACGACGGCACTGACCGGACCAAACTCACCATGGTTAGCCCGAAGACGAAGAAGCTGGATCGCCTACTCGACAGCTCCTTCGGTGAGTCTTGTGGAGACGAGTCGCGATTCATGTATCTAATTGGATGTTGCGTTGTACAGTGCAACGCGGACAAAGCTGAATGCGCTTGTGGCCTCGGATGATGAGGCGAACCTTCCAACAACGAACTACCACTTAAAGCAGCTCGGTCTTGTCAACGACAAGATCAACATCTACGCACCACCTCACGAACAACAGAACGAGCTTCGCCGTCGTCGTGAAAGTGCGATTCGATGCCAGGAAAAGTATATGCAGGAGAATGCGGTGTACGATGAAGGGTACAAGTCAGCTGAAGATTCAGACTTCGCCCCTGATGATGATGAAGAAGAAGAGGAGGATGGAGACGACAGCGACGATGATGTGGAAATCGACTCAAACATCGATGAAGAAGAACTGCGCGAACTGCTTGCCGATCAAGCTCAGTTCTCACAAAGTGCCACCACGATCAAGAAGGCGAAAAAGGCTGCGAAAAAGGCAAAGAAGGCGAAGCGTTTCAGCCCGTTCACAATTATTGTGGGCGTCCTGGTGCTGGTGCTTTCCTTAGTGCTCGGCGTATTCTTCGCGGAGCAGCAGACGGGCGTTTGCAGGGCACTTGTTGACCAGGAGCCGCGAGCAGAAGGTAAGCAAGTTGATGATCTGTACGACATGGGTTCATTGACTAATCAACTGTATCCATCCTGTGCAGAAGCCCGTATCATGGCATGCAGTATGGTGCTCGAGCTGCAAGCATTCCTCCTGCATCTTGCTGGCTTGGTGAACATCCACGTTTGAATCCCTGAGTCACGAACATCGAGTGCCGTCCCCGCATGCAGCCACTCAATCGCATGCGTGTAATCAGAGCCAAGTAGGATACAGTAGGATATGTAACAGTGTAACCTTTCGAATTGATCTTGCCTTTCGTATACTGTGTTCTTAACCCTCCACTACAACATAACAGCATCCGATTTGCAATCCACCATCATCATCCAATGCAGGTTCCTTCCCTGGCCAGCGGCTCTCGTTCCCTGGCTGAAGCCATTGACCCATTTGCCCCCCATCGAGGACTCACTATGGCCACCACCATGCGCGTGCTGTCGTTCGAGGGAGAGCGAGAGCTCGTGTCGGAACAGCGCGCCCATGAGCTGTTGCGTGCGTATGACGACGTGCTGCTCGCGGCCGAGACGCCACGCTTCACGCACATCACCCTGCGCAACAAGAGCTACACCATTGAAGCCGCGAAGGTCATCGCCGCGTTCTTCTCCACGCTCTACGAGCGCGCTGCGTTCGAGGAGCTTACGAGCGTCGATTTTGCCGACATGATCGCGGGTCGCCCAGAAGATGAGGCCCTGCAGGTGCTGGCAACGCTCTGTGACGCGCTTCAGGGCATCAAGACGCTTACCCGCATTGACCTGAGCGACAACGCCCTGGGTGAGAAGGGTGTTCGCGCGTGCTATGGCTTGCTGCTCAACCAGGAGCACCTCACGCATGTGTACTTCTGCAACAACGGTATCTCGGCTGCCGCTGCTGCTGTTATTGCGGACGAAGTGCTTCTGTTCCGAGGCGAAGACGCCCCAACCAAGCTCGAGACGTTCCATTTCTACAACAACATGAGTGGTGACGGCGGTGCCAAGGCGCTAGCCAAGCTGCTCCCGCGTTGTCCACTGCTTCGTGACCTGCGCTTCTCGGCCACGCGGGCGCAGCGCGAGGGCTCCCTCGAGTTTGCCAAGGCGCTCAGCAGCCTCAAAAAGCTGGAGAAGGTTGACCTCAGCGACAACACGTTCGGCGCCGAGGGCGGTGTTGCGATTGCGGCTGCATTCGCTCAGCAGCCATCTCTCGTGGAGATTAACCTTCGCGATGCCACGATCGAGGACGACGGTATGGTCGCGATCGCCGATGCTCTGAAAGAGCTTCGGGTCTCACGTCACTCGATGTGTCTGGCAATGAGCTGACTGCTGACAGTGTTCGAGTATTGGCGAAGACGCTGCGTCATCTTCCTGAGCTCCGTGTGCTTCAGATTGAGGAAAACGAGTTTGGCTCGAGCGGTGCCAAGGCGTTGGCAAAGGCCCTCAAGGTGTCAGCGCCAGTGCTGGAAAAGCTTGTCGCGAATGTGAACGAGATTGGCACGTCTGGTGCGGTTGCGCTCGTGCAGTCAGTTGCTCAGAAGTCGACGATCAAGACGATCGAGATTGATGGTAACATGATCTCAAGTGACGGAGTTGACAAGATCACTGAGCTCCTAGAGGCCAAGAACAAGAGCGATGTGCTTGGTTCCCTGGAGGATAACGACGAGGACGGTGATGACGAGGACGGAGATGACGGAGGAAGAGGACGAAGAAGAAGATGTTGTGGTGCCACCTCCGGCCCCTGTCACTGGCTCGGTTGACGCGCTCACGGAGCAGTTTCGAAAGTCGCTCGTGATCAGCGATGAGAAGGCAGAGGCGCTGTTTGCCTTTAAGAGCACACAGCGTGAAGTCGTTGATGCGGCGCGTGCAAAGGCTTTGCTTCTGGAAGCTGGTGTCAACCCAGAGGACCCTGCTCCTCTGCGTTTCACGGCTATCACACTCCGTGGCAAGAGCTACACCGACGAGGGTGCTCATGTGCTTGCTTATGGATTCCTCTCCCGTCTCTCTAAGCCAGACCTCAAGGTCGTCGATCTCGCGGATGTGATTGCTGGTCGTCCAGAGGACGAGGCTCTACGTGTGCTGGCGACTATGTCGCGAGCGCTTCGTGGTCATGTGCTCGATCAGATCGACTTGAGTGACAACGCTCTGGGTGAGAAGGGTGTGCGCGCTTGCTTTGACCTGCTCATTCCTCAGCCCCACCTTCGTTGTCTTCTATTCTGCAACAACGGCATCTCGGCTGCTGCCGCTGGAGTGATTGCCCAGGAGATCGTGCTTCAGAATGGCAAGGACGTAGTTTCGCCACTTGAGGAGTTCCACTTTTACAACAACATGAGCGGCCATGATGGTGCGCTTGCGGTCGCTAATGTCCTCTCCCAATGCTCCAACCTCCGCGTCTTCCGTTACGCCAGCGCTCGTGCTGGTCTTGAAGCAAGTGAAGCTCTGGCTGTCAATGTGGACAAGCATCTGCGTCGCCTCACCTCGCTCGATCTCAGCGACTGTTCCTTCGAAGGCAGTGGTGCTGAGGCCGTCGCGAGTGCTGTTGGCAAGCAGAAGAACCTCAAGACGCTCAAGTTGCGAGATGCTTCACTTGGTCCAGAGGGTGCCGAACAAGTCCTTCAAGCTGTCGTTGACAACGGCATCCAGCTGCTTTCGCTCGATCTCTCTGGTAATGAGCTCGCGGATGACGGTCTTGAAGCACTCGCGTCACTGCTCAAGACGCAGAGTCAGCTCGAGATTCTTCGCTTGGACGAGAACGAAGTTACATCGGCCGGTCTGAAGAGCTTCGTCAAGGCGCTTGGCACCGAAAGCCTTGCCACTCTCAAGGAGTTGTCGCTCTGCGGTAACGAAATCACGGCGAAGGGTGCTCTTGCTGTCGCAGAGACCTTGTTGCCATCCAAGAAGCAGCTCGAGAAGCTCGAGTTGGACGCGAACATGATCTCCGACAAGGGTGTCGCTACGCTCGAGAGCGTGCTTGCGAAGAACGGTCAGAGTGCTGTGCTGGGCTCGCTGCAGGACAACGACGGTGATGATGAGAGCGACGACGAGTAAGCATTGGTACCTACTAGACGGACGCACTGAAGAAACGTAGAAGTAGAGCAAACAACAGTAAAGGGAACGGTGTGTTGAGTGGTCAGTTTGATTGAGTCCTTAGTTGCGACGCTTGCGTGGAACGACAGGTCCCTTCACGCCAGCCTTGCGGAAGCGAAAGTACGCCATGGCTGCCGCTGCGACACTGAACGAGTACCACGTGGCTGCATAGCCGGCATGTTTCTCTGGAGTCATGTAGAACTCAAGGTAGCTGCTCAGCTTTTTGCGTTGGAAGTGTGTCAAAGACGCTGGTTCGGTATCATCTTCTTCCGCTGGCAAAGGATCAGAACGTCAGACACCGAACAATACAAGTAGTCACATGACTATGACACCTGTTGCGTCGAGCAGCACCGGCAGAATGCTTTCTTCGACGTCCATGGCGTCCGCCAACTCGTCATGGTTGAGGTAGAAGAACTGACGACGGGGGACATCGTTGTCAGGCGTGAACTGGCCCTTCTACTCGACCACATTCACCAGAGATCATCTTCAGTACGCGAGAAGGGTTCCACCAAATCGAAGAGCACAACGCACCGTCTCGCCGTGGCGAAGCACACCGACGATTGTCACTTCGCCATCTTCTTCTTTCTTCTCCTGGGCGATATGCGCATCCAGTAGCTTGCGTGGCAGCCACCCTCTGTTCACAATCACAGGCGAACTGGCCGAACAGCAAGCATGTGATCAGTCATATCCATCAAGTGCGCTTCCAATAGACTCGGCACTCACCCGTTGTCTCGCTCGAGCAAGGAATAGATGTAGCCACCCGACTTGGGCGTGGCGACGCTGTCAGTCGACTCAGCTGGTGCCGAACGCGGGTCTGTGCGCATCCATTTCGTCCGTAAATGGCTGCAATATCCGTGTTCACAAAGAGCCTCGACCTACACAGGTAGAACGTGCTGCCTGGCTTGTAATGGCCGGTGACTCGGATCTGGCAGAACTCGGGAATGTCACTGCAGCTCCTCGGTCAGTCTCCAAAAACGCATAGAAAGAATCCGTATGGAACGCACAGCTCACTCAAGGCCGTAGCATAGTCAGGCAGGTCCACAAGGTTGTGGCGTAGCTGCTTCTTGCGTTCATCGATCACGCCGACTTTCCAGTAGTAGCGTTGGGTCTATTGGCATGTCCCTTATCAATCCACGACCACACACTATCACCACCTATCATCACTGCCACCACACCTGCCAAACACCGAGCCCAGCTGTACCAGCCACCTGCAGTTCAGTTGCAACGCGTTACGACGCCAGTCTACATCGAGCGTCCTCCATGGAGCCAACCACCTACAATGACCGAGAAGAACGCGATGCCCGCATACCGCGAGAAGTTGCTCTCTGGTGCCGCTGCTGCCACCGCCTCGGAGCCAGTGGACTGCCAACGCGTAGAAGCGCTAGTGGTCGCACGCGCGCGCTGCAGCAGTCGTCTTGCGCCGGTCCGCAGCATGATGAACGAGGCCGTCGATCCGAGTGTGTCAATGGGCCGCGGCGTGTCGATCGTATCAGTTACGAACCGATGCAACGGAAAAGTCACCCAACATTAAGGAAGAGAAGCCAGCCAAAATGGAGGCAACGCCATGGGCGGATGGCCACGTGCTAGGCAACTTCCACGCGTACTATAGCTTCAACCCGGCACATGAGCGGCTGCGCTTCATGGACGCGCCGACGAGCGCGGCGCTGCGACGGGCGCTGCTCCTGAAGACAGCGAGCGACGATCAGCCAGCGACAATCATGGACATTGGTTGTAACGAAGGTCAGAGAGGATGGTGGGAGGACGAGGCGTTTTGGTGGACGCTGATGCGGATGTGGTGCATCCAGGCGACCTGACAATCGGGCTTTTCAAGCATCTCATTGGACAGACGGATGGTAGCTGTAGTTCTAGTGCTGTGGATGTTGTGTCGTTTGATGAGGCGAGTGTGAGCACATTAAACGAGCTCGTACAGAAGCACAAGCAGCGCATCGAGTATGTGTTCACGGAAGAAGGCGGATCGGAGCACCGCAGGCATTTCGTGTGTGACCTGCGCGTCGACGGAGAGTCCCTGGCGCGAAGCGAGGGCGTGTCGAAGAAGGTCGCCAAGGCCAAGGCTGCGAGCGCTGCCCTGGCAAAGATGACGGCCACCCACCAGGGAGTTGAACCGGAAAAGAGTCATGAGCAGGACGATGCATCATCCCTTGACATGGCGATCCAAGAGACAAGCTGCAGGCGATGCTTGTGTATTCTAGGCGTCGATGTTGATAAAGATCTCATTGATCGAGCGAACACTCGAGCAGTCGACCCTGCCTCGCTTCACGACGATGCAGTGCTCTTCGCTCATGGAAACGTGGTCGACAACGACTTCGCTTCTGCTGTCGATGTTTTTCTCGAGCGTGTCGGGAGATCTCGCTTCCCTGTGCATGAGCTGGACGCTGATACTCAACATCGACGCCCGTTCGATCTCGTCACCCTCTTCAGTGTGACGATGTGGATCCACCTCAACCATGGCGACGATGGTTTGTGGAAGGTTCTTGAGTCCCTCACGGAGCTTGCGGAGCATATCATCATCGAGCCCCAGCCGTGGAAATGCTATCGGTTCGTCCTTTGTATCAGTTCGCTGATCATTCGTCATTCTAACCCAAGTGTTTCTCTGCCCTTCAGTAACGCGATCAACCGTCTCATGCGTTATCGAGTGAAGATGCCACCAAGCTTTAGCACCATCAAGATCCGTGAGGATATCGTTGATCGCATTGACGCGTTTCTACTCGATGCCACTCGTTTCAGATACAGTGCAGACCTCGGTAAAACGAACTGGTCGCGACCTATCCGCATTTACAGCCGACATCCAATTGATGGCATCACATATGCAGAGCGATGACGGCCCTGGCCCCGTAAGCAGACAGAACAGAATTGGAAACAGCAGATTGCTAGGAGATTGTGCATTGTAATGTCAGTGTCATAAGCAACCATTATCTTGGGGTTCGAACTGACCCAGACATACCTCAGTTCTACAGGGCGTGACTGCATCAGACCTAGATCGCCGGCTTCCTCTCTCGATGGCTAAGGCCATTTCACGACACTGACAAAGCCGCTTGTCGCCGAAAAGTATTTCTTGTTGGCTTCCTCGACACGCTTCTTCATTACCTCTGGATTCACCAGCTCGATGCCCTGCACGGGGGTAAACGCCAAGCTCGAGGCGAGGCCCGAGAGCGGCGTGGCCTTGGCTGCGGCGACGCTGGCTTGACGCAACTTTTTGGTTGACTGGCGCTGCTCCTTGCGAACAATGCGAAGCTGACCAGATCCTTCCTGTCCCAGTCGACCACTGCTGAGACCCATCGCGTTATCGCCATACTCATCATCGGCTGACGCGAACGTCTGGCGGTTGAGCTCTCGCCGCACGTCCGTCATTTGAAGTCGCTCCTTCATCTTACGGTATCTCTTGCCACCGCGCTTGCGCTTTGGCTTTTCATCTGGGATCGGCAGTGCCTTCTTAGTCTTCGCTTTCTGCGGCTCTTCCCATTTGATGAACTTCTTGACAAGATCTTCACGGAACTGGATGCCGGTACGGCCGATTGTGTCCGTCTTGTGTGGCTGGCTATCGACTCGTGCCATGAGTGCGATCTTACCCGCCAAGGCACGACACGCCTTCATACGTAAATACGGCGGTACGCTCTGCACTAACTCTGCATAGTAGATGACTCCTGTGTGCTTTAGGGCGGCGGCAGACGAGAATCCGCTCAGCACCTTTCGCTGCTGCCCAAGCACTTGCAAGTTGCATGACGGAATACGCGACAGGTTGGCAACGCCACCGGCAAGACCCACGAGCTGCGCAGCAATACGTGTGCCAACCAACTGGGATACGTTCGGTGCCAAATAGCTCATGCGGCTCTCAACAAATCCCAGAATCATGTTCTTGTCTTCTGAGAGCGACAGCAGCTCGTCGCATGCCTGCATGCAAGTGTTCAACTGCTCTGGAGCCAGTGGCTTGCCACTAGTCGCGGATCCTGTCACTGAAATGCTGATCACAGCAGCGCTAGGAAGCAGCTTGGACAGATCCACGAGAGTCATGTCGGTCTCGTTTCCGATGGCCTTCACTACGCGGGCATAGTCAAGAGCACTTGGCACGAGCGAGTCAAGTTCCGGGAACTTCTTGGCATAGATCTCGGCAATGAAGCGGTGGATGGCCGCGATCTCGTCGTCGATTTGTACCATGAGATCGTTCGACGTCACCACGAGATTGTATTCGTCGCTGCCTTCCATGAGCTCGTCGGCACAGAGAAGCGCTGTCTTGTCTGCGAACTGCTGGATCGTGCGCACGTGGTCCAGGTACTTGGCCGAGCGCTTGAGATGCGCGATCGACTCGACGCCTTTTCCCTTGCAGCAGCCTCTAGCACCTTGTCTAGATCCTTAATGGCGGCCTTGTCCTCGGCGTCCTCCTCCATCTCACCCTCGCCCTTATCCGCATCGCCCTCATCTTCGTCGTCGTCCTCTTCTTCTTCTCCTTCCTCCACGCCCTCGAGCCTTCGCTTCTTAGATGCGGGAGCAGACACATTCTCGGTTGTCAGCTGCTCTTCCTCGTCGCCGCTGTCACCGCTCAGCTCATCGAGGTCATCTAGGAACGAGTCCGCCACGGACGACATGTTGCCTTGTGAGTGCTTCTTGGTCGAAATGAAGCCCAAACCAACAGCTCGTTAGATTGGGTACCAGAGCCGTACCACTATTTTGGGTCACTCCTATGTGCGAAGTTAACGAAATTGGGTTCATGACTGATTTTTTTTTAGCGGAAGAATATCCGGTTTTTGACGGTTGACTGCGCTATTTTAACCAATCACATAGTCCTTCTGTCATGTGGTTAGGTCTGATTCGACGAAAACGGCGCGTAACTTACGTGGCTTCCTGCCGAATTTACCGACAACGGCAAGAGCGGACAGTCGGCAGTTCCAACTCACGCACCCAAGCAGTCAACAGCCACCATGGAGGACGCCGTGCTGCTGCTGCTCATGCTCTTCGTGCTGGTCATGACGTCGTTCATGCTGGACCGGTACGCGTGCATGCTGCTGTCGCAGAGCGGGTTCGCGCTTATGTTCGGCCTCGCAGTCGGCCTCGTGCTCGTGCTCTGTGGTCACCGCGACACGCTCCATCGCCACATGAACCTTAGTAACAGTCTCTTCTTCGACGTGCTGCTGCCGCCCATTATCTATGAAGGTGGGTTCTCGATCAAGCGCCAAGCTTTCTTCCGCAACTTCCCGGCGATCATGAGCACGGCTGTGTTTGGAACAGTCATCGCGACGTGTGTGACTGGCGGGGCTCTGTACTTGGCGGGTGTATACAAGATCGTCACACCCCTTTCGTGGGTAGAAGCGTTCCTCTTCGGCTCGCTCATCAGCGCGGTCGATCCTGTGGCGACTCTGGCATGTTTCAACAAGCTCCATGCTCCTCCACTGCTCTTCAACCTCGTGTTTGGCGAAAGCGTCCTCAACGACGCTGTTGCGATTGCACTGTACCAGACGCTTGCAAAATGGGAGCCTGATATCGAACTAAGCGCCCAGGAGTTGCTGCTTGTTGCAGCCAATACTGGTGGGATGTTCGTGTGCTCCTTGCTCGTGAGCATGGCGATCACACTCCTCGGTGCATTCCTCCTCAAGCGCCAAATGTTTGCGACCCTGCGCTACTTCCCAGCCTACGAGATCTCGCTGTGTCTGATTTTCAGTTTGCTCACCTATTTCGTGGCCGACAGCCTCCATCTCAGTGGAATCGTCGCGCTGTTCTTTTCTGGTACAATGACGGCACACTACCACTTCCACACGATCTCCAAGTCCGCTCAGCATTCATTTACGCATCTGCTCCACACCCTCGCTTTCATCTGTGAGAACCTAGTTTATGTTTTCATGGGCACCTCCTTCGTCATGCTGTTTGCTGGCCATGTGGAACGTGGCGCTGGTGCTGCCTTGAAAGTCGACGATTTGGACTGGTCATTCATAGGCCTCACGCTGCTCGCATGCTTGGTTGCTCGCTTCTGCAATATTTTCCCGCTCCTCGGAATGTCGAACTGCTTCCGTTCTGCTGCGGACAAGATTCCAGTCAAGTACATGACAGTGATTTGGTTTGCTGGACTTCGTGGCTCCATCGCGTTCGCACTCGCTAAGAACTGGAATTACAAGGGTCTCCACGGGCATTCTCACAGCAAGTTGATCGAGTCGACAACACTCATGGTCGTGATGTTCACAACCATCGTAATTGGCGGCCTCACAGGCCCGTTCCTTTCCTGTCTCGGTCTCACAGATTCGTCGAAGCGTCAGCATCTTGATCACTCTGACACAAGTTCGGCAAGCTCTCCCGACGTGACACAGTCACACCCTCAGTCATCGTCCCAAGTTCAAGCGCGTCGCAAGCAGCGAGGGTCTATTCACTATGTCGTCACTCGCAGCAGCATCCATCACCCTCGTGATTCATTCTCCAGTGCGTCTCCTTCTGTAACGGACGGAATTATCGACCCAGAGACAGTGTTGACACCACGACCGCAATTCCAAGACAGCTCAGACGAAGATACAGACATTTGGGACCAGTCAACGCAACCTCCTACCATTCCTCGCCTGTCATCAGTCATGCATCGCGAGTCCTACACAGGTGCATTCTTTCGAAACTGGTACGTTTTTGATGCGTCCTACATGCAGCCCATTTTCGGTGGAGAGCTGGTTGCTGCTGATGCCGCCTCTCGCCGTCCCAGCTCTGCTGTTTCCAACGAGGCCATGGCC
>KE463930.1:0-24225 GCA_000387445.2 Pythium aphanidermatum DAOM BR444 | reverse complement strand
TGTAAGGACTGCTTCATGCTCGGGTATGTAGTGGTTGAGGAGGAGGAGGAGAATGCGGAAGCTGAGATCATCGCGATGGAAGGCTGACGAAAGGGGGATATTATTGTAGGGACCATGAGGGCCACGATGTCTACTTCCAGCGCACGACGGCCGGGAGCTCGTGTGATTGCGGTGATATTCATGTGCGTGGGTTGGGAGTGAGACGCTAATGCGATAGATAGCAGCGGCTGACTCGTTCTGTTGCGTCTGTCAGGCGTGGAAACGCTCGGGCTTTTGCTCTCGTCATCCTGGTGCAGAGGACGATGGTGAAGGAACTAGTGGGCAAACGACAAAGAGAAGTAACCTGCCCAAGGGCCTCGCTGCCATGGCGCCTGTCGTCGTGGATGCTGCTGTCGAGTTCGTGTATCAAGTGTACCTCGGCATCGACCACGGTTTTGAGTTTGCGGAAGCGCTTGAACTTTTCACGCACAATATCCCGTCATCAGTTCTCTCTGAGTTGTCAGCGCAGCCATCGCGCGGTAGGCCAACGCCAACCACGTCTCCAGCGCTGAATCCAGTGATACCTACGACCACAGCTGAGAGCCAGCGCCGTCCGCGCCAGTCTAGACGACGAACTGAAGAGGAAGAACCACAAACTTCAGACACTATTCCTGCAGCCCCACCTCGGTCTCTTGAGCAGCTCGCCATTCGATTGCATAACGACGACGTCCACTCCCTCGGGGAAGTCATCAATGAGCTGTGCATCGCACTTGACTGTGGGAAATTGTCCGCTCGTGCGACAGTGAATGAGGCTGATCGACATGGCGATGCAATTGTGGCCAAGACAGGTCTGCTCAAGTGCGCATTTCCCGTTGGTCATCTGGTGCGTGAGTCGCTGAACGTCTCGGTTGCTCCAGTCTGGTGGGAACGACAAATGGAGAATGTACCTGCTATTCTGGAATGGCTGCGTGCCATTAGTGCAGCTGCTGACGGACTGTACGAGATTGTGTCCGAAGCTTTACGGAAAAAGCGCCGACGACGCATGGCCCCTCCTTCTCCTGTCTCTGGCTCTGTCAAACCCGGTGCATTCTGGAAAGATCAGTCGATTCGTATCCACAGCGCAGCGCAGGCAATGATCACATGTGTTACAGGCGAAGAAAGTGACATCCAACAGTGGACACGCACGGTTGAGAAGGCCGTTGGCAGTCTTTACCGTCTCAATGAGGACGACACGAACTCCACAGTTGCGCTACCAGTGCAAGACGAAGATAAATGTGAGAACGTGATGATCTTGGAATTTGTCAAGGCAGTCTCTCTCTCTCCAGCATACTCACGGCATCAAAGCGTCCGCGATGGCTGTACATCGGTCATTTCAAAATATCTCAACCCGTCTGAACCGAAGAAAGTGCCCCATCCTTCCTTGTTGGGCCTGATGGTTCGTTGGGACTGCGCTTTACGCAAGCGCACAGCTCATCTTGGACACGCGCTACTGCGGGAGCACATGCTAAACAAAGCATTCCGCAAGTGCATGCTCGAAGTGTATGCCACTTCTTACGGTCCAATGACTCGTTCGTACCTCAAGGGCCTCGGCAACTCCACTGATTCAATCTTCGACTTCGCAGTCCAATTCCTCACGGTCCCTCATCTCGTGAAGGAGTACACACGAAGCGAAGCTGAGAAAGACCCAACAAAACCCCAGCTCGCGTACGAGTTGCTTGCTGCATTGGAGAAAGTCATGTCTAGCGCTGGTGAAACAGGGCGAAACCAAGATGGCGGAATCAATGTTGACCATCCAGCACTAGGAAGTCAGAAGTACAAGCACTGTATTGATGATCTCGAGTATGTGTTCAACGTTGGTGCGATGCCCAATGAGCTTGTGTGCGACGAACGCAATCTTCAGTTGTGGCTCTCGTCGCTCGAAGTGCTGCAGAACGGCGACGCACAGCAACGGCGTGGCATTGACCAGAGCCACGTCGAGTATGAGTCAGATTCATGGCTTTCCATGTTCAACTTGGGTATTCGCGTCCACTCGATATTCCCCGTTGCATGGAACGGGATGACTCCTGAGCTCTTGGCTCATCGTGACGAAGTTATTCGACGAATTTTCCAACGAGTTATCAGCGCCAGCGTAAACTCGTCCAGAGAGCTGAACATGAAGACAGCGGTGAAGAACATTGTACCCGTCAAAGTGTTGCGTGGGAACGAGTGCGGTGGATTCAACGCGTACAATTTTAATGTAGCAGCCTCTCCGACGTCGTTACATGTTCCACTCCACCGGTTCCTTGCGTCTTCGATGAGACACGTTGCGGTTAACGTCACCTGGCTGCATGACTTACTTGAGTCAAACGGCTTGTTGGCCATGTTCGCATTGGAGAGCTTACCCACCGCTGATCGAATCGAGCTCATCGAACTACCACTCCGAAGTTTGGTCATGTCGTCGCAGATCCACTCGAACCTCTGGCGCCGCAATGGAGAAGAAAACATGATGGCACAGTTGTACAATTACTCGGCTCTTCCGTACTGCGTGCACTATCGTGATGCTGATGTGTTCATGCTGCAAGTTGGTATTGCGCTCTTGGGAGCTGACACGATTCTTTCTCTTATGGTTGATCGTTTCCAGCTCGGTCAGTTTGTCATCGGTACGTCACCTGGCACTTCGATTGACAAGATGGGCTACCAAGGTCGAGAGGCTGGTGTTGATGATCAGCAGCAACTTCAAATGATGGAAGAGTTTCTCCGTCTAGTGATTGTGCTCGGTACTAACCTGCCGAGCACAGTTGGTGAAGCATATGAAAACCTGTTTTTGGAAGAAGAAATGTTGCAACACTTGTGCGCAAAGTCGTCGTCTTTCAGCAAGCTCTTTGATGTTGCCATCCTTCCCACAGGTCAAGATGACGTATCGGTCCCGCGTCTTGAAGAAGTGCTCGCGAAGGTTGCGAACTTCTCTCCACCCTCAGGTCTTGAGCCAGGTCGTTACGAGTTGAAAGACGGCTTTTTGGAAGCGTACGATCCGTACTTCCTTCACCTGAACCGTGAAGCTCACGAGATGGCCCGAGATCGTTGGACTAGTTACCGCAAAAGCGTTCGACAGAAGGAAAAGGCACAACAAAGTTCGCCTGTTGCACCTCTCAAGCGGATGCGCCGTCCGTTGTCGTACATGCAAAAGCCTCGCGAGATTTTGACGTGCGAGAGCACCCTTACGATTGTACACACTATTCTGTGGAAGGTGGCAAAAGACGAATCCAGCAGCAATGAGTCGGGTGCAAGTAGTTCGATCTCGGACGCCGTAATTTCCACGACATTGCATCTGCTCGTATATGGTGTGTACGCCGCTGAGGAAGCGGACGAAATCGCTGGTACAAGTGAACAGGACCCATTTTGGTCTGCTGTGAGCAAATCGGTGGAGACATTTGACGGGACTTCAATACTCGCGCTTTTATGGACTCTCAGTAATGCTGAAGAATCCTCAGAGTCGCTGCTCGATGATGAACAGGTTAGCACTCTGAAATGGCTCGTGTGGAAGTTGCGGTTGGCTTCGAAGTCGTGCGCAGCATCTTTGAAACAATTGGAAAAGAAGAATCAACAGGCTGACCAGGTGAGTACAGCAGACAATGGAAGTGCCGATGCATCCAACCACCAGCCGACGTTAGAAGAGCGAAAGGAAGAGGCTCGAAAGCGAGCGCTTGAGGCTATGGCCCGACAACAGGCTGCATTCCAGGCAATGATGGCCAGTATGGGCGATGATGATGATGACGAAGATTTGGAAGGTGACGAAATGGCAGAAGTTGAAGATGACTCCAACGAAGATCCATCTACCCTCGGCAAGCGTCGTGCATCAACTGAAAGTAATGAAGCAGAAGTAGCAGAGCCGAAGCGTCCTCGATTGGCCAACGAAGCAGCGATTGAAGATGACACAACGTGTTACAAGTGCATTTTGTGCCATGATACATCCAATCAAGGCGAAATGGGAGTCGTTGCCTACGTGCATCAGTCAACAGTTCTATCCGGAACATTCCGTCCAGAGCCAGAGGAAGGACTCCAAGCTAGTGGAGCTATGATCCGAAAACGAGTGAAAGAGCTGATCGAGAAAATGGATCTGTGCTCGGGTGGACCAAACGTGTCCTCAAACTCATCTTCACCGGCATTTCGTGCTTTAGCAGCCCAGTTTCCGGATTGGTACATGGACGAAGGCTTTGATGACGGGCTCATTCTCGACCCACAACTACCGCATCTCATGAATACGCCAACGCAGAGACAAATCCGTCATGGTGCAAACGCGAATCGTGAACGTGGTCGTGGGCAGCAAGATCAACCAGCGCTAGAAGCATTTTTACTCAATCCTGACGATGATTTGGATGTTCTCGAAGGTGTTCTCGACTTACAAGAAGACCAACGTTTGTTCCCGATGCCCATCCATGGCGCTGACGGCCCAGATAGACGAGACCGTGGCGCGCAGCGTCCTCCAGGAGCCGACCGCGGAATTGTTGTCGCCAGACGCCGAGGACCAGATGCAGGAGGTGACGACGAAAGCGACTTCGATGATGAGGACGACTTTGACGATCACCAACACCGCCATCACCACCATCATCACCATGATCACCACCATCGTCACGATCACAGTCCTCGACGCCCACGAGCTAGTTCCAACGTAGACAGCGAACAACTTTATCTCACCCCATGCGGGCTTCACATTCGAACGTGTCAGCATGCCGTGCATATCCACTGTCTGGAGCGATACATCCGCTCGCTCCACGACAAAGCGATTCGTGGTGAAGACTTCGATGGCGTTCAGGCCATTGACCCAGACTCGGCAATGACTCAGTTCCTCTGTCCTCTGTGTAAGACACTGTGCAACTTCCTCATCCCGACGTCCGACCCAGCAGGTGGACCTTCCGAGCGGGTGGCTGTGGACATGGCTTCTGCAGACCAGGATAAATCCTCGTGGCATCAAATTGTTGACAAGCAACTCAAGGTTCCCGGGTGGTATCGAGCAGTCCTTGGCCGCGATGGCGACTACGGAGAGAACGAGAACGACGTTCACGATTTATGGCGTGACTACTTCGAGGAGACCTTATGGGAACCCCATGGGAGCCTCGAGAAAGGAGCACCGTTCTTATGGTCGGCTTGTGCTTTCTCATTGGCGTCTTTTCTGAATGTTGCCGAACACGAGTTCGCCAGCGAGAGAGACATGGTTTCGTTTGATCCACTGACGGACCAATGCCCAGCTTCCGTGGAAAAGGAGTTTGAGTCACTGATTGCGGTGACGAAGTTCTGTCGCTGGTCATTCTCGCTCTTGGAGCATAGCGAGGACGCCAAGGTGATCTGGGAGACAGCGAAGCGGTGTAACCCAATCAACACCGAGACGAAGCGTGAGTACCGCAAGTTCACCAAGGTGCTTGGGTCGATCGACGCGTGCTTACGAGGTACTATCCTTGGTCTACTCGTGGCTGACACGTTTACAGCTTTTGTGGTATCAAGTGTCATTGCCGACTCACCATCAACTATTTGGCAATTCATCCCCGTTTTCAGTGCCGCTGATTTACTCCAGCGAGTCTATGCCGAGTTTTTTGTGCAGTCTAAGAATGATGAACGCTCGTTGTTGCAAGACAAATTCTCGATTATCGAGGAATTACCTCTTGTAGTCCCAGTCGCATCATCAGCAGAGGGATCTGCCGAGGCAAGTGCAAGTGAAGAAAAGCCTACTGATCGACGCAGAAGCTCACGTCAAAGTGCCCGTCGTTCGGTGCAAACAGAGGCGAAGAAGCCTGCAGTGGCAAAGCGCCAAACGAAGAAATCGGCAACATCCTCGACCAAGACAGCCCGAGAGATTATCGAGGCTATGCAAGCGAACATCGGGGACGATACATCAGAGCAGCACGCTGTACTTGCTCTGGTGAATCGCATTCTCGATGTTGAGCCAGAGGAGAAGTTGAAACCGCTCACGAAAAAGGAGATTGCAGACCGAGTGGCTCGAATCAAGGCGAACAACGGTGTGCTCATGCGTCGAATGAAGCTCTTTTGGCGATGCCTTTCGGACTCTGCATCAACGTCACCTCTGGAAGCCCCCACGTTTGCGCAGGTCGCTTCATGTCCCAAGTCGGTCTTTGAACAGATTTGGAAGTGGTGTGTTGATCGCATCAACAGCAAGAGTTTCTTGGGCATCGCCAAGAATGGAGATAAATGCGAACACGCCGAAGGCTGTGGTGAGGGCTACATCGCGAGCATGTTCATTCTGCGTGACCAAGTGACTCGTCCACGTCTCATCGACTTGCCCGTGCAGTATGACGTGCTGTACAGCATGATGTCGGGTCGCAAGTGTACACGATGCAGCAAGACTCCATGTGATCCCGGTATCTGTCTCATTTGTGGCGAGTTCCTGTGCTGTGGCGACTCGTGTTGTACGCGTCCGTTCGTGAACCACGGCCCACAGGTTGGTGAATGCACTCGCCATGCCGCCGAGTGCGGTGGAGGCATTGGAATCGTGTTGATGCTTGACCAGTGCCGGGTTGCGATCATTGGTGGAAGTATGGCGGCCCATTTCCCGTGCCCGTACGTAGATGCCCATGGTGAAGAGGACGTGGGCCTGCAGCGTGGCCGACCACTTCGCCTCGATCTCGCTCGCTACAAGTACCTCGAGTCGCTGTGGGTGAACCACCGGATCTTCGCTGAGGTTTCTCGCCAGCGCAACCAGCGCGACCCGCAGTACACGATCAACCTTTCCTATCTGTAAGTGGCGATAAAGAAGAGCATTCCACGCACAAGGCGGAAGTACAGGTAGTAAATGAATAAACAGGGTTTTGATACGATGTCTAGCCGAGGAATGTGAGGTGAGCTGGCAGCTCAGCGTCGCTGTACTTTTCATCCTGGAAAAACACTTTGAGGAGGCGAAAGTGGCCAGCGAGTCGCAGTCGTGTCGTCGTCACATGCTTCGTTCCAAAGGCGCGTCGCGTGAGATCGAGGAGATCTAAACACACGTAGCGCCATCCTGGCGCCTCACCCATCAACATCGGCAGCTGGCATCGAGTCGACTCGATCTTCGCGAGGGAACGCGCGTTCGTGATCTTGATGGATCGATATGTCTGCTTCTCGTCCAGAACGTCAAGGTTGATTTCAAGGAAATGCTCCATGTCCTTTATGAAAAACACCAGGTAGCGACACACGTTGCGACATTGGAAGACGAGCTCTGCATCCCGACCTGTAACTTGGACGACGTCTTCTTTGACATCTTCGTCCTCAAGAATTGAGACGTCGTTACCATTTAAAAGCGTAGCACACTCGTGTTGGGCACGTCGAATGACTGGATGTTCACATAGCGGAAGCACATCTACGAGATTGACATCCTTTCCATTCTGACTCGATGAGCCGAGGGGAGAAGTCTTCGATTGTTGACTTGCTTTAGCCTTTGATGACGTTGTTGAAGACGGTGGAGGAGAGAAACGGACGCGAGGAAGCAGCGACTCGACAAACACATCACCTGGGGAGAAGGTTCCTGTGCCAATCTTGACAGACGGTAGTGAACTCTGCGAGGATGAAGAAGGTACTCCAACAGAGAGAGGCGGCGTCAGTCCCTGGTCTCGCATGTTCGTCTCTTTGCAATTGTTATTCAGCGACTCGTATTTAGGAATAGCCCAGTGCCACTCGTCGCTTCGAAAAGGCGTCATCTCTCGAAGGCGCGTAGTTCTGCCCCACACGAGCTTCTCAGTTTGTGTACATGGAGTCGAGCCCCTCGTCGACGTTCTTCCTTCAGCATAAGGACCTCTTCGAGTATGACAAGTATGTTGGTGGCGGGCCGATAACTGCTTCATCTCCATCCTTTTTGGATCGATATCGAGAGTGCGACCAACACATCGTCGAAGAATCAGTAGCATCACTAGCGCCATTTGCCTTGGAGACTCAGAGCTTTGTGTCACCATTTATGGGGTTGGAGTTCGGAATACAAAGGAAGAGACCTCCTGCAGACCTTGACATCATTCACAACCCCAGTGACCTCAACAAGTTATTGGGAAGACTCCCGTCTCCATCGCGACTCGTAGTAGACACATCACCAGCTGCTCAACCGCGAGCATCACTCTATCGCCCGCATCAGTCGCCATCCAAGCTATCTCAGCGTTCACCAACGTATCTCGTATTGCCTGAACGAGAGGATAGGACCAGGAAGGGGGATGTCGATAGGCTGCCCAAGCTTTCCGATCTGCTCATCGATGGGTCGACACGAGCAGGACTACTTGGTGCCTCAAAACGAGCAGACGAAGCGAAGAAGGTCGAGCTGCTGATCGGGTCCAAGTGCGTTGGAAGAGTGAGTGCTGCAGCCACGTCGAACTTGCCCCCTGCAATTCGTCGACGACTTCAAGCAAGTACAATGGTCAACCAACGACGGGAGCGCTTGTACAGTGTACTCAAGGACGAGTACAATCGGCTCATGGGATCGTCGTGAACGCTTTGTAGCTTTACTCCATGCTCAGAAAGGCATCATCGGATAAGCCTTCAAAAATATTCGTATCGTCATCAGTGAACGCTGACTGCTGGGTCTGGGGTGGTTGCGTTTGCTGTTGTGCTTGATGCTGAGGCTGACTGGTCGCTTGAGGGAACTGCGTTTGCTGCATCGCGTTCTGCTGGAACTGCTGCTGTTGCTGTTGCTGCTGTGTCATTCCCATGTTGAATGCGACGGGATTCATCATCATTTGCGGGTTTTGCATGGGCGCGAAGCCACCCATTTGATTCATCATCTGGGCCCCTGCCATCCCGAACGCTGTTGCATTGTATCCACCTTGCATTTGGAACGATGCGTTGAACGGATCTGTTGGAAGGTGTTGGTTTGGGTTCATGCCGACGAAGCCGGTTGACGCGAACATGTTAGGGTTGTACATCGCATTTCCATTCATGGTCATGGGCATCTGCCCTGGCATCTGCATGCCCATGAACTGCGGATTCATCATCCCAGAGGCCGCTGCCACATTCATCGCGTTGCCCATCATAAAATTGGCCTGGTTCATGAATGCAGCCGAGTTTGGCTGAGCCATGCCTGCTTGCACGAAGCTATTGGGAGCAACGTTGGAGAAGTTCTGCGCGTTGCTTGGCATACCAAAGGACTGACTCGACACCGTATTTGTAGTACTGGCGGTCGTTGAGGATGCAGAAGAAGACGCTGTCGAGGACGAGTAGCCGACGGTCGAAGACTGAGGAAGGCTCGTCGATGCTCCATAGAAGCTTGACTGAGATGACATGCCTGCTGAGCAACCATAATCCATCAGAGTCCACTCACATAGAACCGGAGATACCTCCCATTCTGCTTCGTACCTGGCATTGGCATCGCAGTAGGAAAGGGCATCGGCTGGATGGACATTGATGGCGCAGCAGACGAAGCTGATGGCACAGACGTCGCAGGCTGCGTCGTCGTCCCAGCATGTGCTTGAGCTCTTCGTGCCTGTTGCTGTTGTTGAACCGCTGCTGCTGCAGCTTTGGCCGCTGCTGCTGCCTTCAAACGGGCGTTGTTGGCTGCCATTGCCGCCGCTGCTGCTGCCGCCTGTTGCTCCTTCTTCTGCTGGGCGGCAGCCATGTCGGCTGCTGCTGCGGCCTGTGTAGCTGCTGCTGGTGTCGCGCTCTTGTCTCCTGCGTCGTCATGAGCGATCTGCTTGTCTGCGAGCGACGCCAGCACTTCCAATCGCGCACCGATCTGCTGTCGGAGTGCCATGCACTTTTGCGCCCACGCCTTGTGCTCCGCAACAAGGTGCTTGGGGGCTGCCCCACAACACAACACATACAACAATCAGCCTGTGCACCGCTCGTTTACCGCCACACTGCCTCACTCACGCTGCTGAGCATGCAGATACGACCACGCGCGCAGTGCGGCGTCGTTCTTCTCGAGCATCATCTGCACGTCACGACACGTCGCCTTGCGTTGACCGCCACCGTTCAGGTACTGGGCTGCCGCCGCTGCTCGCTGCTGCAATTGACTCGCTGTCATTGACGCCTGCACCATCAGTGCCCCCCATCGTTTGGACGAGACGTAAGCCAACCGACACCGAGATTCAACGTGGCCAATCGCCAACTTTACCTGCATCCCCTGCGACCCCACGGTCATCCCTGACGACGGCGCTGCCATGGTATTCGGCACACCACCCATTCTAGCAGATGCTGCAGCTGCCATGGCGGCAGCGGACGCGCTGGAGCCAATATTCGCCCCCACATTCATCGGAGTTCCGCCTGTCGTCATCTGGTCACTGTTGCCTCCGCGCCCTTGTGAGCCCCAACACGACCGATTCAAAACGAGACGTAACCCGCGTAACCCGCCAACTCGCAGCGTGGACCACATCGAATACCCCAAAATAGTGTCGCTGGGTGTTGCACTGCATACATTTTCAAGTGAGTAGTGACATTGATGAAGGTGAAGAGTCTATTGAGTTACTAGATCGAGCTAGAACCCGAATAGCTGTGTAGAACCATAAAGCTAATCTAGGCCGTGGGAAAGCTGCCAAGCTCTGAAATCTCCAGAGAGGTGCTCTTCGATACAACGGAGGCGGTGATCGTTGGCTGGATACAGTATATGCCGGCTAGTGCAGTCATCCATAGCGATGTTTGTTGCCGCATCTGCCATTTTGTTGTGGGCGCGATAGTGGTGGTGCCACTTGGTGACGCCGAGTAAATCCGCAAGGCGTCTTGCTTGCCCATACAAGGAGCGCAGACGTGCGTTCGAGGGTGGTCGGTCGTCGCGAAGCTGTCTTATAATGAGTGCACTGTCTCCGAGTAGTGACATTGGGCGTCCGAAGTGAACACTATGGGCGTGGAGATGTGTATGCCAGCAGCCTCATCGGCGCATGGCCGCAGTAGCAGTTCTGATACAGATGGGCATGGCGTGTTGATGAGTGCTGTAGGTGGAAGTGGTGCAGCCAGGCGATGGCGTGCACTATCCGAAGGCTGGCGACAAGCTCACGATGCATTGTACGTGACAAGTTCCTCGCCGTCTTCTTCTGCTATGTTCATGGCTGACGACTGCTTACCACATGCAGACGTAGCGACGCTCAAGAGTGACGGCACCAAGTTCGACTCGAGGTGTGCTGCTGTCTGACTGTGATCGGTACATGGTCGGCTACTGACTCAAGCGTCTACGTTTAGTCGTGACCGTAATGAGCCGTTCAAGTGTACCATCGGTGCTGGCGAAGTCATCCAAGGCTGAGACGTGGGCGTCATGAAGATGTCCTTAGGCGAGAAGGCTGTACTCCATATCACCTATGATTCAGCCTATGGAGAAGGTATTCCGGGTGCCATTCCGCCCAAGTCCGACCTCGTCTTTGAGGTCGAACTCCTCGCCATTGGAGGACGAGTGCATCAAAGAAAGTTGACCCCAGAAGAGGAGAAAGCACGCTTCGACAGCTTCATGCCAATACACTTGCTGGTCGGGATTGGTGCACATGCGAAGAAGAAGCAGCCGAGTGCTGGATCCAAGAGCAAGAAGGGGAAGAAAAAGAAGAAAAACTGAGTCGCAAAGTCGATATAACCATCATAAGTTGAACATGTCGACTTCATCATCACCATCGTCACTTGACTGGACACTGTTAGCGTCTGCTATGTTGTCGCCACCATGCACTTGTCCTTGGCCCTCTTGAGCCAATGAACGCGCACGGTGCACCTCGGCTGCCAACTCCGACTGCCACGAGAAATGGATCACTGTCGCGGTGAGATTGTCGGCACTTCCGCGCCGATATGCTGCGTTTACGATAGCTTCTGCTGACTTCTGGGGAAAGCCAAAGTGATCGATAGCGATATCCACAGCTTCCTGACTGCTCATAACATCCCAAATTCCGTCAGTCGCTAGGATGACTAGCAAATCGTCGCCTGTGATAGTATATGCTTTGATCTCTGGCTCGCACGAGACGAGAACGGAAGGTGACTTCAGAGACGGATCTCCAAAGGCTCGAGACACTGCAAGGTACGTCGCAGCTCGAGGGTATACAGAGAGACCAGCACCAGAGGCAGAATAGACACGAGGGACACCATTGAATTCACCGACGAATCCTCCTGCTTGGGTGATGCGACGCTTCTCATCGGGAAGGTTGGGTTTATGATCACGAGTTAGGTCCACTGCGATGCCCCGTCGACAAACCACAGCTCGCGAATCTCCCAGGTTGATCGCATACAGAGATACAGGAGGTAGCGTCGGGTTCACATCCGCTACGAACCACACGAGCACTGCTGCTGAACCGTCATCGGCGTTCTGGTGCAAAATCTGGGTGTCAGTTTGCTGGAAAGCACTCGTAATCGCCTTGCGAAAAGGAACGCCACATTCGCCCACTAGTTCACTGAGCGATTGGATGCGACGCCGCTCTTCCATTTTGATCGTCACAATCGCCTCGTCGATTTCCTCTATTGTCTGACGGAGCTGAGCTTGTACGGACACGAGTTCATCTCTGGTCTCTCCAACCGCCGATTGCTCGACCACGCTCTCGGGTTGCTGGACCTGGTCCTCACACAGCGCTCGCTGCTTCTCGAGAGCTCGTTGCCGCGCTACCGCTTCCCTGGACTCCCCGCGCAACGCCACAGCCTCGGCCATGCGATTCGTGCCAACGTGGTGCTTGACGGCGCTGGCTGCTGCCTTCACCAGGTGACGCATGAGATACTCGACAGTCTTGACGCCGCCGTGGCCATCGAACACACCAAACACCGGCCCGGGAAATGCGTCCATGAATTCGACATGGCGATCTTCGTTCGAGATCTTCCTCCCACGGAACGAGTCACAGCCATGCACCAGTCCATCGACTGTGAAGCTGGACACCGCCGTCTCCTGTCGTTTGTCGGGCCGCCGAGCCTCGGCTTCGACACCATCACCACGTGCGTGCCCATCTGCCTCGCCTTGCGCAACATCTTCTTCATGCTTCTCTTGCTCGTCGGCCTCGTTGCCGCTCTCGTCGCCACCAGCGGCGCTTTCACGCCAGCGCTTCCGAGTCACCTCCATTTCTGGTCGCTTCTGCCTACAAGACGCATGCCATTGACAGCAGATTCGATTTCATTGGTCAAAATACCTCTAAAATGTATTTACAACCAATCAGATGAAACGTCGCGACTTCAACCTTTAAATCGTTTCCACTTGCAAGGTGTCGCCATGAGATGGCGCGACATCACACAGCAATGGGCAGATGCTACAGACCACACGACATCAGCGACGGGAAGAGGGACAGGAGAGCATGCAGGTGAGACGTGACGGAACGTACACTGCGGCCGGGTTCGCGCGTGTCCACTGGAGCCATAGCTGCTCCACGGTGTCCGCTACGGACGCGTCCAGCGTGATGACGAAGAGCGCATCGTACCCACCAGCTACCAACACCATCATGCAATGAGCACCGACTCAACCGAAAGAATAGCGGAGGATCGTACCGCCTGGGACACCTGCAATGAGCACACCAGGCACCTGTAAGGTCGCGTCAATAAGGGACGTTTGCACGGCAGGCTCGATGGGCACATCGGCCAACTCGCCCATTTCACTGAAAATGAAAACGACTCAGTCTCGATACGCTGCTTGCCCAAGCCTTTATCCATCCGTACCGAAAAGCGCGTCGGACTCGGGCATACGCAGCACGCAGCTCTTCCAAGTGACGCCCAATCGTTGCGTCCACGTGCTTCCACTAAGGACGATGTTAGAATATTCTTTTTCCAGAAGTGAGAGGCAGAAGATAGAACGTACATTGTCAGCAGACGTGTGAGCCATCTCTCGGCATGTTCTCTCAAAAGAAACGCTGTCGTGCTCGCTCAGACTGCGTAGCTCTTGGAACTTGCGCTCCACGGCGTCGTTGCCGGTGGATAGCTCGAGAATGACCCTCTCTGCCTGTGCTGGTTCCTTCTTCTGCCACTGCAGCACTTGGCGGACCATAGACACGGTAGCACTGCCCGCCGAGACATCGCCCATAAGCAGGTGGAAGTTCGAGGGCATCGCGAATGGTTTCTACGTGGTAGCCTGAATGATGAAGAAGTCCTCTTACGCAACGTCGATCGTCACGCACGCACCACTCTTTGCTCTCGAGCCCAATTGCTCTGGTTTTGGACACAGGCAGCAATCAAGGCTGGCTGGAGATTGTCGAGTGCTGTGAACGCATCCAGAAGCGTTGCGGGAAAGCGAGAGTAGCGCTGGGAGCCATAACACGCCGCCGAGACGTCGAAGCCACTACCAATCTTACGCTGAACGAAGCAGTGGCTCAGCTGTGCAAGGTTGTGGATGATGTCGAGAGACACGCTGTCAAAGATGAAGAACCGCACGATAGAGCCGACAAGAGATGTCACAAGCGCCGCGGAACTACCGAGACCTGTCTTGGCGATAGTCTTTTCGCCATTTCCTTTGACTAGTTCACGACCAAGTCAGCCTTTGAAGCCCTAGGCCACGGATTGATCAACATACCTTCGAGGACCGGTGGGAGGAATGCTGGCAACTCTTCAAGATGTTGTCTGCATACACTCTTGTTGGCCTGCTGGAGCTGTACATTAGTCAAATATACGTGAGTCTCTCAGATTGGGCTGCTGGTTGGTTCTCCCCGCACCCTTGTCGCCTGAGAGTAGAAGGCGTTGTCTGCTTGAAGAAGCATGTGCACTTCTTGTCCTGCCGCTTTGATTTGCCCCCAGCTGCGTCTGACGGTAGGATCATCGAGTCCCAGCACACCGTTCAAGGCGCACAGCAGCGTTTCCTCAACGTATGAGTTCCTGTCCGATGACTCACTAGAGCACCACAGAGTCCGTTTAGGGTGCTTGATCTAGCGCTCTCTCTATCACTACGGCGTTCACTTACTCCACACACAACTCAACTCGGCCCTGGGACCTTTCGACAACGCTGGCAATGACATGTTGATCAAACTGCGGACTTTCGACGTGGACACGCAACAGTTCCGTCTCGCCCAACTGCTGCCCCGTTGGTCGGCGGCTGATGGTGGTGTGGAAGCGCGCACTGGTCGCCAACACCAGCCCCGAGAAGCGCTCTTCGAGCACCAGATACCCGCCCGTGAGCAGCACCTTCCCGGGCGCCGACACCCGCACGCTGTTGCTCCCCATCATCATGCGTGTCAATCGTAGCTGCTGAGACTGGCCCTCTTAAGTCGCACGAAACTTCTTAATGTCGCGCTGAAGTTGCTCTCCACAGATCTGACAGCGAGGCTCACCATCGTTGGCTGCCTGAAGAGCCACACACACCGGAGCTGACATGCTGCGCCTGACGTCTCTCCTCCGTGCTTCATGGAGCGCCCCACGCCTGCCGCTGCGCCAGACGGCCGTACTGACACTGGCTCAGCGCACAGCGGCGTTTGCCACGTCTAGCCATCTCACGTCGACGCGCTTCGCGTCGTTGGAGATCACGGAGAACTCGAAGCGCGCCATCCGACAGGAGCTCAAGTACGAGTTCCTCACGGACGTCCAAGCCAAGACGTTCCCGCATATCTTGGCCGGCAAGGATGTGCTGTCCAAGGCAAAGACTGGTAATGGTAAGACTATGGCATTCTTGCTACCGACGATTGAACGCATGGTGCGGATGGGCCTCGACTCCACGCCAAACGCGATCCCGGCGCTCATCATCTCACCAACCCGAGAGCTGGCGCAACAGATCGCCACAGAGGCACGCAAGATTGCTCAGTTTCACGACATGCAAGTCGCTTGCTTTGTTGGTGGTACGCCCGTTCACAAGGACACCAAGATTCTGACAGGTCCAAAGCCAGTAGACATTGTGGTTGCGACCCCCGGTCGTCTACTTGATCTGATACAGCAAGACGCCGGCAGTATCAATAAGATGCTTCGCAAACTCCGCTTTCTGGTGCTGGATGAGGCAGACCGTCTGCTGGATATGGGCTTCCGCAACGAAGTAGTCAAGGTCCTAAACAGCGTGCCTGCTCAGCGCCAAACGCTACTCTTTAGTGCGACTCTTCCGAAATCCACCCAAGAGTTGACCAAGCTTGCGCTTCGCAAGGACTTCGAACTCGTGAACACAGTTAGCGAAGATGATGCACAGACAAACGTCCAAGTTCAGCAAGAATACCTCGTATGCCCAGAGACTGATGTGGTCGCGACGGTCGAAAGCATCTTGAACATGCACATGGCGTCTCATGCCCGCGACTTCAAGATTATGGTATTTTTCCCCACTGCCCGTTCAGCAGGCTTTATGGCTCAGCTTTTCACAGCAGCTGGCTTCAAGGGAGTGTTGGAGATGCATTCGCGAAAGAGCCAGTCGGTGCGTACCAAGACGGCGGAGGTGTTCCGCACATCCAAGCGTGTCATCATGTTCTCCTCGGATGTGTCGGCGCGTGGTGTCGATTACCCAGATGTTACTCTGGTCCTTCAGGTTGGTCTCACCGATCGCGATCAGTACATCCATCGTCTTGGTCGTACAGCCCGTGCTGGCTCGGCGGGTCATGGCATTCTCGTACTTGCTGATTTTGAGAAGCCACTCTTGCACGAGCTCAAGGGATTGCCGATAAAACAGCTCGAGCTCCCACCAACCAAGATCGTTACTCCTGAGAACAGTCGCACAGCGAAAGCGATCACCACTCTCGCTGAAGATGGAGAGCTCGAAAAGTCTGCGAGACAGTCGTACCAGGCCTGGCTGGGATTCTACAACTCGAACCTCCGCCGTCTCGGTATCTCGAAGCCTCAGCTCGCCAGCTTGGCCGAGGAGTACAGCGAGTCGATCGGTCTACCACAAGTCCCCAAGCTTGAGCACAAGATTCTGAAGAAGATGAATCTGCTCGATGTGCCTGGTCTTGAAGCTGCCGGCCCAGACGACGTGCGCCATCGTGGCATGGCGGCCGTGCGTGGACGCAAGGCCTCAGCCCCGAAAGAGACTGATGCCAAGACGAAGAAGCCGAGACGTAGCAGCGACAAGAGGCCTCGCAACCGCTCGCCACACGCTGATAAGCGTGGTGGAGCCCGTAGATAGTCCGTCCGATGCTGGTCATTTGCAACGGGACCAGAGATCTCAGTGTTTCAATCGGACGTTCTTAACCGCTACATTGTCAAATGACCATCACTCTGACTGTCACCACAAAACGCCTCTTGTGATCATCAGCACGCACCGTCATCATGGGGCTGCTCCTTGGAGATGCCGTCGCCGATGAACACGTCGTGGACGCAGCGTTCGCGGTTGCGCTACTGTTCGCTGTGGTCGTTGTGCCGCCTCTACTGGGCTTCCGCATGATGTACACGCTTTGCTGGCTCACGTTCACGGCGTTCGCGCTGCTTTCAGCGTCGCCTGCTGCCAGAGCCATCGCCACATCGATGGGGATCACGATCATGGTCGGGTGGTACGCTCTCCGCGTCTATGACCGAAGCGCGTTCACGGCAGGGCTTCGCGGCTGGCTAGGGCTGTGGGCGAATTCGCCCGTTGTCGGCTTTGCCGCCCGCATCGGAGATTTCCTCGTGCATCTCCTCCTACCAATGATCCTTATCTCGTGTTTTCTTCCCCTCGTTCGTGTCTGGATGAGTATCCCTGCGCTAATGTACGTACACTGGCGGTGTTGATCCGGGCCATGCATACTATGCTCACGTCGTGGCCAGAGCTTCGCGTTTGTGGGTCCACTTTGTCATTGGAGGCGGAGTGTTCCCCAAAGGTGACGACGTCTTCAGATTCTCCCCACCGCGCCCGGAGCACTTTTGGAATGCTGCATACCGCATTGAGCTTCTGCTAAATCTCTGTGTACCACTTTTCTGTGTGCTGGCTCACCAGGTATAGTGACTGGTGCTCCACTGGTGTGACTGTATCTTCGACTCACGCGTTCGATGACTGTAGCGGTCGTTCTGGGTTTACACAGCGACTGCCTTTGGAGGTGTTCTTCTAGTGGCTTTGCATATGATTCGGACATACTCACTGAAAAAGCTTCGAAGCAACGCAAAAGAAATCATGTCTCGTCTGCTAGCAGGAGGAGGACTCGACACCGCGACGGTGAGTCAGCCAGCGAAAAAACAACATCCACTCATCGTGCTGATATCGTGCTTGTGAGATTTAGGACTTTGTCGTGCGCGACGACGCCATTTGGTTGGACTGGATGCGTGATGGTCTAGTAGCAATTGGGGAAACCTACATTGGTGGTTTATGGGATGCTGCATCTGGGAGATCTCTCGATGAAGTAGTGACCGCGTTGATGACGCTTCCGATGGAAGCACGTCAAGAGATGTACCGTTCTTGGTCAGCTCGCCTTGTAGCACTGGCTGCTCGAATATTCAACTACCCGCCTAGTTCGCTGGGCTTAGTGGTGGGACCAGCAGCTGAGCAATTCGATTTGTCACCGAGCTTTCGACGCCAGTACATGGATCCTTACATCCACCAAGGTTTCGGCATATGGATCAACGATGCACGGACACTTGAAGACGCTCAGCGCAACAAGATGGAGAGTATCATGGAGAAGCTGAGTTTGCAGGTAATGCGTTGTACCCGTTGCCATTGTGTCGAAGCTGAGAGTGCTTTTGTAGGGCCAAGAGCGCATTCTGGATATTTGTCTCGGGTCCATGAGTGGTGTCGCTGTGTATCTAGCGGAGCGCCATCCCGATGTTCACATTGTCAGTGTGCTGACAGCCGCGTCGGAGAGAGTACATGCTACGCATTTCGCTGAAGAGCGTGGGGTACTCGATCGTATCGAGTTTATCGTTGCTGATACCCCAGATAAGGTGCGAATGTGTATACACGAAAGCACCATAGGCAATTCTAATTTCTGTGCTTGTGTTTTCCAGTTGCTTACTGTGCTCAGCTCGATGAGCGCATCGCGTTTCGAGTGTATTGTCGCAAGTAACATCGTGGAGGCGTTAAACCCGATTGATCTGCCTCGATTCTTTCGCACTATCAAGCGGATACAAGCCTCTCGAGGGCAAACGCTGTTCGACTTTGTCGGATGCGGAGCAGCTCGGTCGACGACTCACGTGTGGAACAACCACTACGTCAACGGTGCGTTCTCAGTTCATCCCGTGACCCTGCACCGCGTGCGAAATTTGCTCAGTCTCAGCGGCTTTGCTGTGCACGAAATCGCGGGCTACACGGAGCACTACGAGCGCACCTTTGTGGAGTGGCATCGCCGCTTCCGTGCTCGCTGGGTGGAGGTGAGCGATCTACGACGTCGATCGTCCAGTGCGACTTCGAGTCGACGCCACTCGACCACATCTTCCCATCGAGACAGCATTGAAGCTGAACCCCGAGTCGTAGGTCAGTCACTACCCGAGTCGTTCCGCCGTACGTGGGAGTTCTACCTGCTGCACTCCGCGGCGTGCTACCGAGCCCAAGTGCTTCAGGCATATCAGTTGAGAGTCTCGTAAGCGAGCGCACGTCACAGACGGGACATGTTGCCCTTATGTTACCTGTAGGAGGATTATGTTGCCTAAATTCGAGTTATGTTGCGGGATACTGGCAGTGTTTGTCAATGGTTGCGAAAATGGCCGAGGTACAGAAGCGCGAGTGGGAGAAGTATGTGGACGACGCCACGGGCGCGCCGTACTACTACAACACGCGCACGGGCGAGTCGTCGTGGGAGGAGCCGGAAGGATTCGTCGAGAAGGAAGGCGCGGTGGAGGAAGACGCGCCACGAGACGAGGAGCAAGAGCCGAGCAAACCTCCGAGATGGCGCCGCTTCGTGGATGAGAAGAGCGGCAAGCCGTACTACTACGACGAAGCCAATGAGGTGACGCAGTGGGACGAGCCAGAGGGCGAGATCCAGGATGCATCAGGTGCGCTTTGCTTGATTTTTTCGATATGGGAAAGAGCCGAAGAGCTGAATTTGAGTAATGTGGTAAGACGACGACGATGAGGAGGAGGAGGAGGCGGATGAACCGGAGGACCAAGGACAAGAGCAGGAGCAGCAGGAAGAACAACCGGTAGCCACGACGACCAGTGAAGCCGATGAGAACGTGGATGAATCGCCACAAGAGCCTAACCAGGAAGATCCAGACAAGGAGAAGAAGTCCCTCGCTGAATCGACGACAAAGGAGTCACCGACGACGACGAACTGGGTGAAGCACATGGACAAAACCACAGGCAAGGCGTACTACCATGATACGATCTCCAACAGAACTCAATGGGAGGAGCCTGAGCACTTTACCGAGGCCAATCCGACTGCAAAAATCTCGGCCGATTACCTCGAGTACTTGCATCGCTCACGGGCCGAACGACTTGCCCGGGTCACCCAACAAGCATTGGATCCACAGGGCAACTTGAGCCGATTAAACGCACTGTTGAGTAAGATCGATAGTAACGGAGCAGGAGCTGGAGAAGACGTCGAGGTCGACGCACCCGAGGACATCGAACAGAGTCTCAAAGAGAGAGCGCGTGCCGAGTGGCAGCAGCATCTTGATCCTCAGTCCCAACGCTTCTACTACCATAATGTTGTGACGGGCGTCACCCAATGGCAGAAGCCAGATGCGCCGGTTGTATCAGCGGTAAGTGATGCAGCTATCTAAATCTGCATGGGATAACTCTTGACCCGGTGGTGATTTTGATAGCTGGCTGACTGGGTCCCTCCCGTGACTCCTGAGCCTACTACGAGCACAAACCCACAGATGATGGTGTCTGGTCAGCACTACGCGGCTACAGCAAAGTTCAACCGTGTGACTGGCAAGTTCGAGAAGCTGGGCGGAGATGAATATTGGCAGGCGATGGGTGTCGCGACGGATCGTGAAGGGCGTCAGATGTCCCACTTTTTCGATGTTCAGCAACTGGAGAAGAACCGAGAGGAGGCGAAGCGCATTAAAGAAGACTTGAAGCGCAGGAACATTGACTGGAGGAAAGTGGCTGCCGAGAAAAAGGCGAAGAAACAGAAGCGTAAGAACGAATGGATCTACCAAGACTGAGAATGATGCAACTAGTCATTTGGATTTTTTTGTTCCGGCCATGTGGAGTAGTTTTGCTTTAAAGATGATTGATTATAGACTGCTAGTTGCATCTCTTCAACAGTCACAACCACGCTCGATACTCTTAAAGAGCACTTCTCGGCATGGCGCGCATCATGACTGCAGGTTAGAACAGTTTGGTTCATTCTTGCCGTCATGGCTTTGTCTCCTCATTTCGTAGATCTTGATTCGCCGTCGTATTAGGGATACCGGGGATAGCTCGGAGTTCTTCCATGGCAGCATGGAATCTACAATCCCCGAGGTTACGTGACGTGGCTTTAGGCAGCGAACGCAATAGCTGCTACAGAAAAGAACCGCGGGCTACCTCATCGACGCCTCGCCCATCCCAGTGGAAAGTAAAACTCCACCGGTAGAGCTCTAGGAAAATCTGTCAGAAGTGCCACCCCTTCTGGAATACCAAGGTTTCGATGTCCGCCCAAGGGGACCGATGTCATTCTCTCATTGCGGACGACCTCAGATGCAAACTCTCACGGACGTGTGTATCTCGATTTCGGTCACTACGTCCTGAATAGTATCACATCGTACCATAGAGCGTATAATGGTGAAGCTCTATCAGCAAACTTCTGCGGGTACTAGGGAGCAGGCCCGGCAATGACTGGCACGTTGACCGAAGTGCCATTGGAGACCCTGTCACCATTGACGCGTGATTGATATCTACGTCGGCGAGAATGAGAATGAAATAATGCAAGAGATAACAGAGACGAACACAACAACGCTCGATGTTTAGCAGAGGCCACAATCCTAACTAGTCATCTGAAGTCAAAACGAACTGGTAAGTATTCCAGTGCATAGAAAAGAGCAGCAGACTAATGGATCGTGCATTGCAATTGCACACCAGTGATGAAGGAGACTGCGAGAAACGGCTACGCAGATATGGAAAACTGTCACTGCCGGATAGTATTTATGCGGACGGCTCGTGGAACGTCGTAGGTGATGAACGCGAGGACTCGTGACATGACGAGGTGAACATCAAAGTTGCCAATGGCGTCAACAGTGTTGAGCACACTGATAAAAGCGCATCGTTGAGCGGTAGGAAGTGGCAGTATCAGGTGGGGCTCCCTGGCCAGTGAGTCGTGGAAGTCTCTACGAAGATCGCCTCGGCGGTAATCAACGAGCATGTGGACGTGTGACAAGGTTTGGTTCGAGACGAGTGCTTGACGAAGTAAATCGAAAGTGGATCGGGGCCACTTGATACGCAACCTACATCCGATACGAAAGCATCGAAGAGTGGAAGCTGCGGCACCTTGCTGACCAAGAACGGCCAAGAAAGCTTCAAACGCTTTTGGTGCTATGCCAGTATCCTGAAGAACCAGGGATTCAAGTGGGAGGCCCAACTCGTAGCCGCGGGCAAACACCTCCATGGCCGAAAGTGCTGCATTCTGGATCCACAAACGACGGAGACGGGGGCAATATCTCACAATTGCTTCTATCGTCTTGTCACTCGTGTGGGACGCGTTGAGATGCAGACCGGTAAGGCGCCCGCCAAGAACCCTGAGGAGTGGAATGAATACTTCGTCGTAGTTGTCCTCGCCTGTCAAACGAATAGCCAACGTTTCGAGTCTTGATTGGTCGTCGTGTTCAACGTCGCCCGAAGCATGAATTCGGTCCGCCGGATGACGAGCGAGATATTCACGACTGTATCGTGAGCAAGAACTATCACGGTATCTCGTTTCGAGTCTTGATTGGCCTCGTCCGCATGGCTGCTCATCATGTGCCTCATTTTCTGCGTCTCCAATCGCAGCAACCACACTTTCAATCTGCTGCACTATGCTCTGGGGAGCCCATAAAGAGAGTGTCTTGATCAACGTTTCGAAACTCGACTGGCCTCGTCCACACGGCTGCACATCGAGCTCCTCAATTCCGTCGTCGACAATGGCATCCGCCATACTTTGAACCTGACGAACTGTGATCTTGTGTGCCCATAGGGAGAGGGTCTTGATCGACGAAATCGAGTTCGCTTTTAGTATTGTCCGGCCAAGACACTCAAGTCGACCACGAACAACCTCCTCGACAACGCTCGTCATATGAATCGAAAGTGTCTGGACGATTTGCGTTGACGCCATCGCTGCAAATAGTGGCTCGACGAGATCTGCTTGGAGGTGTGATTCCTTTACGTGAAGAGAATGCAAGTGTAGGGATCCATTGCTAAGACCCGCGGCTGCGCGCACCACGTCGTTCCACCTGGTAAGACTCACTTCTCGTTCACCACAAGATGTGGCAGGTAGCGTCAGTGATTGAATCCGCACTTCACACTTTCTCAAGAAAGTAGTCGTCGCTTCCAACGAGCTTTGGTCCATGCGCACGAGCGACAGATCAACGTCCACGGAATGAAGTCGGAAGCCGACCAACTTGTTCACACTCCTGTCCGCCAAGCTCTTGAAAAGGGCGATAGTACCTTGGACATACTTGACTTCAGCAGCGCTTCCATATCTGTCGACTGCCCAATCCTTCAACGGTAAGACGATCCTCAACGGTGTCGGTTCGAGTCGAGACAAGTTGAGTAGCGGCTTCAGACGGCGAAGATCTCGCACGAACGCGTCGCCGGGCGACTCACAAAACAGCGCCGACCAGGGACCACCAGCCAGACTTGCCTTGAGGCTCACGTGTGCTCTAGCATGCGCTTGACACAACACATCGCCAACATTGATCTCAAACCGGCACAGCAGACGCTGGTTTCGGTCCAAGCCGAAGGGAAGAGCGAGTCTTGCCACCTCCTGTAGAGCACAGAGCCATGCATCGTAATCAATCGCAGCCAGAACGGACGTCAGCAGTAGCGCCTCTCCCATACGACTCAGGGCTTTCTCGGTAGAAGCGTCGTCAACGGCGCTGGCGCCTCTTGCTTCACGACGTCGAAGTCTCTCCTTGGCGGACATCATAGGTACGCGAACACGCAGCCAGCAACGGCGCACGGGAGGGCGCATGTCCACGCGGTCGTAGCCAGGGTCGTTGTCACTGAAGTAGTTCCGCGCACGCTCCCGCCAGCGGAACGGAAGGTGGCTGTCTTGGGCGATGGAGAGATGAGACTTGAGGTGGCGGAACCACGGCTCGAGGATCGCGCGCGCCTCGGCATTCGTCTCCATGTTGGTGACGCGGGAAGGTTCGTCCCCGTGGTGTGGGGGAGATGCCGGAAGTCGCGTACTGTCCAGCTCAGGACCCGCGAGAGATACCAACTTTGAACCCATTTCTTGGATTGCTTCACCATCTCGGAAAAACAAAACGACGAAGAAAGAAAAAGCGACGGAAAGCTGCCTTTCGCCTTTTTTTCTTGTTTTCTCACCAAGATAAACGTTGACTAGAAGCTGGAGAACAAGCGCTTGTGGTTCTAGTAATCGAGTGCTGTATCGCGAACTCTGAACGTGGGCTGACTGCGGCGTGAGCCGATCGATTGGTTCAGTGATG
>KE463929.1:45643-75711 GCA_000387445.2 Pythium aphanidermatum DAOM BR444 | reverse complement strand
AACTACCCGTAAGTTACAGATACCGTAACTCATCGACGTCACTTTCAGCGTACCCTATGGCACTCTTCTGCGATTTCGATTCCATGTCACTAAAGGCCACTGCCGACGGAATCACTTCCATCATCATGGAACACCCAACCGAAGCCGCTGCGATGCATGCGCCTTCATCTTCTTCAGGCCCTACTGACGTCTCTGAGGGTCTTCCCGATCGCTCGTTGAGTCTGTCGTCCAGTGGTGATGCGGATGCCAATGCTGAAATCGCGGAGGCCGAGTCAGAGCAAGTTGAAGTCGAGGAAGACGACGATGCGATGCCCGATGTCGTGGTCACGGGCGTGGACGTGGACGCCGCACAGAGCAGCGCAGCGCAGCTGCTCCTAGGCTCGCACGCGTACGTCGTGGAGCTTGTGGTAACGCGCACGCGTGGGTCATACTGCGTGCGGCGTGGCCTCGGGACCTTCCAAGCGACCGTGGGCTCCGCTGCAGCCCCCGACCAGTGCCCCGAGTTCCCGCCCAAGAGCACTCGCAATGACGCAGCGCTTGCTCAGTGGTGCGCCGACATGACACGATTCCTTGCAGACCACCAACGGACGCTGCTGAACTCGAGCGAGTGGCTCGCACTCATCGCCGATGCCGCGGGGCCAAACGCCCAGAGTCGTGCGCATATGACCGCGATCGAGTTCATTTTGCAGCCATTCCCGTTCGAAAAGGTTGGTCTTTGTCGCGTGTTGTGATTGGAAGAAGCGTCTCAACACCATGTGTGTAGATCTACGTCCCGCGAGGCTCGTCGCATGAGGTCGTCGTGCCTGTGAAGCGTGACGACCAGTTCCTCGTCTGGCGGTTCGAGGTCGAAGACCACGACATCGACTTGACGGTGCATTTTGTCCCGTCGCCGACTCGACGCTCACGACGGAACCCTGATGAAGAAGAACAAGAGGTCGCCGTGCAGGTCGTCCACGCATCTACTCGATACGTCGCGACGCCGGGCATGCGTCCTGTGGAAGGCAGCTTCGAGTGTTCAGCGTCTGGTACAGCCACGCTCGTCTGGGATAACTCGTACTCGCGACTCAGAGGGTAAGGGAGTGTGGCTCGAGCGATCTACTGCAGTGTGCTTTGTTGTGCTGACGCCGTGCATGACAGCAAGAACGTGCAGTACCAGGTCCAAGTGGTGCACAGGAGCATCATGGACTCAGCAATGGCAGCTGCTGATGCGTACGACGAGGCGATCCAAGCCAAAATCAAGCGCGAAGAAGCGGTCCGAGCGAGTAAGAAGCAGCACGGCGGTGCGCAACTGGTGGTGAGCCCACGCTTGCAGCCGCACCCGTTGGCCACGAGTGCGTCCTCGTACTTGCTAGACACATCCGCGCACTTGTACAGACAGTTGTTCGCAGAGAAGCTGCCAGCACAGGGATGGCTCGTGAGCACACCGATTAACGTCGCAGGAAAGCTGGCATCTCGTCTGTTTGGGTCACCCCAGACTGAAGATGAGAAGACAAGTGACGACAGTGATGACAAGGAGCTGCCGAGCCACACCGACGGCAGTGAAGCCAAGAGCCTACTAGAAGAGCTCAACGGACTCAATATGCAGTTGTTGGAGCGCTTGGTGAGTGGCAAGACGATAGTTTGATGCAAACGTATGTGTCATCTAATAGCAATGTATCCTTATGTAGGAGAGCTGTGAAGACCAAATTGCGAAGCTCACAGGTACGAAACTTGAGCCGAACGACCCATCTCGCACGCGAGAAACTCACTCGAGATGTTCTACTAGTTGAAAGAGATCAAGAGCGTTCCCGGGCGCATCTCAGTTCCGTTGAGAAAGAGAATCTTACTGCGGTGCTCACTGCCAAAGATATGGATCTGCAAGCTGTCAAGAGCGACCTTCAGGTACGGACAGTGGCTTTGGTACGGCTCTGAAGTTATCAAAGCTTACCATGGATTGTGATTTCCCAGCGAATCGAGAGAGAGCGTGGCGCGTGGCGTGAGATTCAGCAAGAGCGCGACGCATTACTCGATGAGAAGCATCGATGGGCAACGGCAGGGGATTTTGCCATGGACGATGATGAAGAATCTGAAGGTAGTGGTGGACGCAACGACCTCGACTCGGAGACGAAGAACCGCTTGGAACAAGAGCTGGGCAAAGCTGAGGCGTCCGTGCTACGGCTTCGAGCTGAATTGGGCTACTCGCTCACGAGCCATCTCACAGGAACTTCGACACGTTTGGAAAAGATCGCACGAGAAATGACAGCAACTAAGAAGCAGTACGAGGATCAAATGCAGCAGAGCGAGCAGACTATCACCGACTTGCAGAAGCAGATCGTTAAGTATCGTGCTCAGAAGCGTGTGCTCGTTGCAGAAGTGAAGAACCTCCAGGCCCAATCGCAGAGTCAAGTGGCAGTGGCGATGGCCGAAGCAAATGAAGCACGTATGGTCAATAAGCGCCTGAAGAAGCAGAACGAACTGCTGCTGACGCAGATTCGATCGCTTGTGGATGATGCACGAGAGCAAGAAAAGAAGCTTCAGGACCAAGTGGAGCAGAAGATTCGAGAGGCCCAACAAGCACTTTTGAGACTGAACACCGAAGGAGAGGCACAGGAAAGCGGAAGTGACGGTGGTGATATGGCCACTCTTGGAGCCAAGGGCTCTGAAGGTCGCGACGATATGCAAGAGGTCCAGCACGTAAATGATCATGTAGACGAGCAACATGAAGAATCGACTGTGCCATACACATTGAGTGCTGCGGACATCGCACTTCTCAACGGCCAGCGCACACCCACACCGCCACCCACGCGAAAACATGCGGAAGTAGCGGATGAGACGTCATATCTGCCGTCTTCGTCCTCGGCACTAACATCATTTACATTGTCGAGCGTCTCAGCCACTGAGGCGAACCCACATCGAGCTCGTCTCGTGGCGTTTTTCCAGGAGAAGGACCCGTCGATGTTGCCGGAGGTCGACGACATGTTAAAGAGCTACGCGGGCGTCGAGAGCATGCTCTTCGAGAGCCTTGAGCTCAAGTACAGCTTCCTTGCCCTCAACAGCAGTCTCGACGTCGAGTGATCACCTCATAGTTAGCACAGCTCCCATCACTATCGTCATCCCGACGTATTTGTCAGACTGCTGTCGATTATGTAGACGCTACAGAGGGCGAACTAACGAACTCCCATGCCCGCTTCCTTAGTTGGTCTTGGTCTTCTTCTTGGGGGCCGCGCCACGCGACGTGCAGCACGAGCAGCACCAGCCCAGCAGCACTCCGAGCGTCAGCCCACCAGCAAACGTGGCCAGAAGCACGTTCTTCTTGGTCGCAAGCAGGGCCACGAAGTCATCGCGGATGATCTGCACGTGGCGGCCAATCTCCGTGAACAGGTTCTGCTCTGGTGGCACTGGCGTCGACACGAGCGTCTTGTAACCGCTGCGCGCAAAGCGCGTGAGCTCCTCGACCGTACGCGCACCCGAGTACTTGTACAACTGGCCCTGACGGAAGAACAGGATCGTTGGGAAACCGCGGATCTCGAAGCGCTTGCCCTGCATGGCATCAAATCAGTCTCCGGTTCCTGGCACCGCCTTTTCATAGTCTCCTTACCAAAGCGTAGTGCTCCGTCGTGTCCACTTTCGCTACGTTCACCTTGCCCTTGAGCTCCGCAGCCACCTTCTCGTACACGGGTTCAAGGCGCTTGCAGTGACCGCACCACGGCGCGTAGAACTCGACGAGCCAGTCGCCCGTCGTCGCGCCCGTCGACGCCTGCGTCATGTGCTCGAAGTTCTCGTCCGTCAGCACGATCACATCGCTCTTGGTTGCAGTCTCAGTGGCATGCGCCACAAAGACCATAAAGGCCACGCTTAGGAGCGCCATAAGCGCCGTCTTCATCGTCATGATCACTCGACTGTCACCTTCCAGGCTGTGCTGAGAATGACACGTGCGAGATCTGCGTAGCTCTTCAACTGGCAAATGCTGGAACGCGCCACATTGCTCGGTGGGACCATATGGTGGGCCACAAAGTGGGTCCGGGATTGATCGCTTGGCGAAACATGACGAATGGAGATGATGCCAATGCCGAAGTGACGGCGCCACCGTGTCCTGTAGATGACAGAAGGGCGCAGATGCCGAAGACAAAGAAGAAACGGCACTTAAAGATTGCGCCGCGCTTCTACCGCCCAGGCGACTTCACTCTCGATGCCCGTGCCACGCTCATGAACGCGGAGAACGAGGCGCTGCTGCGCGATGTCTTCACCACGTCCACGTGCCGCTGCTTCATCCTCAAGTCGTTCAGCGACGCCAACCTCCACAAGAGTCTCAAGTATGGCATCTGGAGCAGTACGTATGCGCACAACACGATGCTCGACCAGGTTTTTCGCAGCGACTTCTCTGCTGTCCGCCCTGTGTTGCTTTTCTTCAGGTATGTAGCTCTTCGGGGGATTCGAGTGACGAGAAAGTTCTCACCTCGTTTGCCTCGTGTGGTGTAGCGTTTGTGGTAGCAAGCACTTCAACGGCATCGCGCGCATGACGTCGGCCGTGCGCTTCAATGCTAAGTTCCCTCTGTGGGAGAAACTCAAGTACGACGGGTTCTTTCATGTTGAGTGGCTGCTGGTCAAGGATGTGCCCAATTTCGTCCTCACTGACATCAAGATGAGCAATACACCGACGAAGAAGTCGATCACTGCATGCCGAGACTGCGAAGAGGTGCTCTTTGAGGAGGCGAACCGCTTCATTGAGATCTTTACAGCCCATCCGAGCCGCTCGTCCGCCTGGGACGACTTCGATGTCTTTGACAACCTGCAGCCAGCACTCGAGAAGAAGCGAGGGATCGAGAAGCCTGTCGATCCCGTGGACTTCTTGCCAGAGATGACGGCATGATAGGATGATAGGGAACGAAATTGAAGCAAAGCAGTCGTTAATGATTCTACATTGACGTGACATATAGACATACGGTACACGGCTCTATGGATATGTAATGGGAAAGATCACGTAGGTCTCGTCAACTGCCTCATGACAAGCACGCAAATGGATCATCCGTGTCGTCTGGGGAGTCATCCGCATCTTGAACCTGTGTCTCAAGACCAACGATATCGTTGTCGGCGAAAGGATCGAAGGTGAGAGATGGATTCGCGAGGCTACTTGTCATTGTGGCAAGTGCAGTCGCTGCTGTAGCCTTTGGGGAGCCGAGGTCGAGGAGATCCACTGTTGTTGATGAAGAGGACGCGACTGGCTGGCTGAACGACTCGGTTACGGACACGAAGCTGGTGCCGCTAGCTGGAGCCCCGAGGAATCCCGGACTCACGATTGCCGTGCTCATGTTGACAACGAACTCCTCCATTGATCGAGATGGGGCACGGCCCTTGTTGCGACTTCGGGTTGACAAAGATTGGGCACGGATTTCCACAAGGAAGGCCTGGAAATCAGACTTGGCCTCATCAAGTGCTTCAAGGACGATGCGTGTGGTCGCCTTCATCACCTCTGCAAGAAGAAATTCTTGTAAGCGCATGTTCTCATGAAGTGCCTCTATGCAATACAACGTACCGGAGAAGGCTCCATAATGGGCATCCATCTCCTCCCAGAGATGATCGAAAAGCAGGAACACTGTACGAAAGAATCCACAGATCAGTCACAACATCAAGACAATATCAGTACAGCACTTCTGACCTTCAGAGAACACGACATAGAAAGCATCCTTGTCAGCGAAGAATGGCCAGTTGAGGTGACGCTCCTTGTACAGGCAGCCATCGCCGCCCCAGAATGTACGCGCAAGCACGCACGTCACGTTGATACCTGCTGGACCCCATGGGTACGTGTTTTCACGGGATCCGGGCACTTGATGCTCGACCATTCGAGATGCTTGATCATAGTAATGTGTCGCGAAGTAGACAAGACATTTAAGGCTGAGAAGACCCCCAGCACGGAAGTCAGTCGTTGGGTCTGGTCGTTGAAAACCAAGTCGACTCCAAGATGGTCCAGCTGTCTCAAACTCTAGCATGCCAACAGCGTCGCCAATCGGCTGCTCGCGATTATACATCGCAACCCACAGTTCCTTACGCATCGCTTCGTACTTCTCGTCATCAGCGACGCATGACTGCTTCAGAAGTGAGTAGTACTCTTGCATGACGGAAAGGAATGGTTCCTCAGGCATTGCGATTTTGCCTCCAGGTCGAACCCATAAGCCGGTGGGCGCGTTTGCGTTGGTTTGTCCCCATCGAAACAGGTTCTTCTTCTCCTCCGCTTCTTTCTTCAGTTGGTCTCGACGATTCGCCTTAGCCAGAGCCTCTGCTTCGTCCTCTCGCGCCTTCCGGTCAAGATTTGAGATGTTCTTGCACCCATCAGAAACACCAAAATGAAGGGCATAGGCAACGACAGTACCGTCGGCGTAACCACACAAGATACATCGTTCATCTTGTGAAATGCTCACACACGTCAAATCTGAGGCGCGTTTGCATTCGATACGCTTGGCAACGACACCAGGGGCACCGGCATCTCGAACTTCGATAACACCATCTGATCCCCCGGTAGCAGAGATAATGTACTCACCGGATCTGGTGAAGAACACTCCCCGATCGAGCAACACCTGCGGTTTTCCATCACTGGTTTTGAGTCGGTCGTGCGAAATGAGTTGACCGTTCATGGACACCAAGTATAAATCTGACTGTTCAGCTTCATCCTTGTGATCGTACTGGAAGCTTCCAACTTGACCGTTAATCAATGTGATTCGGTTCGCGACTGAGTGTATGAGCGTATCACCGTGGTTGGAAATAGTTAGATGAGTAACAACGGAGAAAGCAGGTCCAGCAATCTCGATGTTGTGAAGAGGTGTTGCAGATCGTAAAGAGTGCACCAAAATGGTGTTGTCTTTGGAGGAGCTCACAACGATGTCAAGATCAACATTGAGTGCCACAGCAACGACTGGCGTAACATGGCCATGCAACAGAACCCATGGAAGACCTCCAACGGGGAGCTCCTTCTTACAAACATTCGGCGAGATCGAGTTGCAGCGAGCTTCGACAGAGCCCACACTGACACGGTACAGTCCTCACTGCCAAACGCCAACGCCAGATCACCTGTGAAGTCGTCTTCACTGCAAGCCATGCACAGAATTGGTTTCTTGTGGAACGCAATTCGTTGAAGAAGCTCTCCGTCCGCTGACCAATGAATCCGCCAGCTGCCATCCCAGTATCCGCAGCTGATCATTTGCTCATAAAACACAACACCATCACGAACCAACGATCCGTTTGGTAGCTTCCACCATTGGTCGACATCAGCAAGCGTGAAGGGACACAACTTCGCTTGATCTGGCGTAGAATTCAAGTATCTTTTTGCCATCACCATACCTTCTGAATCACTTGTGTACACGACAACACCATGTTCGCTGGAGCCCGAGCTGTGGGCACCAATCCCGGTGCCACTACCGAGACCAGGTCCGCCCATCCCCACACTTGCATTCAACGAGTTCGCAAATCGAATACTGACAACTGGCGCTGTATGCTTGGAGCTCAAATCATGGCGTCGCACCTGTCGTCGAGATGACAACGCTGCCAATGCGTGAGAGGCTGGGTATCGAACTTCCAGAGAGGCATCTTGAGTCATGCGTGCTGGATGCGCCTTCTTGAATAGCTGTATCGGCAAGGTTCCACGCTGAGTCAATCGAGCGCGAGTACCGACATTGAGTGAAGTCAACTCCAGCATCTCGGGTTGGCATGCAATATGATGTGAATTTTCCGCTTCGATGGCGGGCTGGCCTTGCTGCTTGTAGCCAAAAACCAGATCAATCCAGTGATGCAAGTTATCCGAAACATAATCACTTTCAAGAGCGAGACGATGCTGACGAATAAAATCGTGAGGTGACGTCGCCCAAGGAGGTAGCTGGACGGCCCCTAGAAGCGATTGAAGCACCTGTTGAGAGTTTTTGTCCTCTCCGAGACCCTTGGTGAGTTGTTTGTTCTTATCACTCACCAGGATTTCTGGTAGGTAGAAGAACTCCGGAACAAGCTCATACTGATGACCCTCTTCCTCTGTTGCATGTGCATACGCTTCAGCAATCGAATTGAATGCACCACCATTGGCTAACAAGCTCTCAGCATTCTGCCCGTTGACCGAGAGTGCGTTTGTAAACGGAGCTAATCGGCAAAGGAAGTAGAACACCGACCGGAGATGCGAGTAGGATGTCGCGAAATGGTGAGGAGGGATCTGAGAGTCGACCTTACATGAGTTGTAGAAACGCTGCGCACGTTCTCGACCAGTCGAAGTCTGCACACCGATAGGCATGGTCAGATCACGGTAAACGCTCGGGTCGTCCAAGCATAGTTGGTCAGAGGTGTAATCTTGTAGAATCCACGGGAACACTGGATACTGAGTCAGATCATTATACGTGCGACCAGCCGATACGTTGAGAAGCATCAAGTACTCAAAGTTGCTGATCTCTCGACGAACCCACATCTCAGTCCACTTGCTTTTGCTGAACATCCGATCAGCGGACAGTAGTCGCTTACCCCATTTCGCCAAGCAGGGTGGTTTCCGCTCCTTCAGCGTTGCGTACACGAGATCAGCCTCATCAGCTCCTTCGAGTCCGAAGAAGCAGGAGCTACCATCCACGAAGTACAACTCAATGCCACCTTGTGGGTTGAGGAGAAATCGTCGCCGGTACACAACACGGATCACACGAACACCCCATACTCGACGTCTCAGCTCAGAGACAAATGAGTCACCCAGATTGACTTCGATTTTGGAGTCATCGGTCAACTCACTCAGCTTGTTCAAAGTTGTCACGTATTCTCCTTCAAAGACAATAGTTGTTGATCCGATACGAAGAATACCATAAATCATGAGCCCTGATGGAAGGACGAGATATGCCTTCGTTCGGTACAATGCACTCAATGTCTTCCACTGCTCATTCCGTGCCTGAAGGCCTCGAGATACTCTCGCGCTTGTCGCGTTAGGCGGAGTTGGAACTGTCGTGGGTTGTTCGGATAGCTGTTTATCATCAGTTGCCGAGGTTGGAGCGTCGTCTTGGGGAATGATAATCGTAGGGTGTTCCGGATAGGCAGTGTTGTCCACAGGAGTCGGTTCTTGAGGCACCTGGCCTGACTGCTTTCGCCATAATCTTGGTGCACCAGCGGCAGCAGCAGCTTCAGCAGTCTTATCCTCGTCAGGTCGACTTGCTCGCGCACCTGTTAGCAGCCGAATACCGGAAGAAAATCTCGATGAAATAGTACCGATCGCCCGGAACTTTTCCTTCCCGGCCGCCTTCACGGATGATGCTATATCAGGGGTGTCCACTGCACTATCTGAACGAGCCTTTTCCTGCTCTGACGACGAAGATGTCGATACAGATGGCGAATCAATTGGGTTCGCGGCAGGATCAATGCCAGTAGACTTCTCATTGCCCACGCTTCGATCGACACCCATAATTCCTCCACTAGGCGCGCGACTTCTTCGACCCGTCAAACCTATTGAGTTTCTAGTACTCTTCGGTGAAGATTCACCCCCAGAACCCGATTCACCGTCAGTGTAACTGTTGAGCGCATCCATCACCGATTCAACAACGTCTTCAGAGTCGTACGGGAGCTCTTCTTCATCCTCTTCATTCTCTTCGACACCGACCCCATTCTGAATAGCAGTAGCCGCCTTGATCACCCTGCCATCAGAGTTCGAAAATGCCTCCATGGCCTCTCCGTTGGCATTACCGATTGCCGACGCTGATTTTATATACTCCACGTAATCAGACATCGTATCATCAGTATCCGGCAGCAACCGAGATCGGATCCAGTTACTGGAGGTGTACGTATCTAGACGCCAGAACTCATTCTCGCTCAGAGCTTCGCTCAATCCGCTCGTCGAAATCAGCTCATTCCCACCGTTGCTGGTAGCGGCGAAGGCATTTGACCAAACATGACGAACTCCCCATTTGAGCAAGACCCTCAGTCTCATCCAGTCATCGATATCTTTCGCTTTTACACGTTGAAGCCACACCTGCGCCGTGTCGTCGAAAGATTCACTTCCAGCACTTTTCGGCGATGTAGGTGAGGTAGGCGTCCGCGTGGATCGTCCAATTCTCTCCAGTTCAGCTTGAGCGCGCTCTTTTTCCTCTAGCTCACCCGCAATCATAGCGGCACGACGCATAGACCGACTTTCCCGCGCATGAGCCATCTGCTCGAAGTAAAAACCATCTCGCCGAGACACTTCTTGGTTGCTAGTCGAGAAATCACTCTGGTTAAGCAGTGCGACTAGCTCCTCTGACGATCGCAATGGCTTTGAGACAAGCCCAGCAAGAACGCTCGCCAACTTGACGGCAGAATCAGACCATAGCTTTCGTCGGACACGGTTAATCAGAGCAGCCAATTCAGGTACGAACCACAGAAGCAGAGATGTTTCATCACCAGGAGCAGCTCGAACATGATTGCTCAACGTGACCAGTCCTCCAATTCCAATGTTTGATGCACTACCAGTACGTGACGGTGTAAAAGATGACTCATACTGGCTAATGTCTCGCCCCAAACCCATGGTGTTCACAAAGTATTCAAGCTTGTTGATACGAGCAAGGAACGTTGTGCTTGCCTCCAGCATCAAAGTTGGGCCATCCTTCTGAATCCCTGCCTTCTTATCTTCGATCTCACGGTCATCTCCATGTAAAACAATGTAGAACGAACGCAGAAGCAGCTGTAACACCTGGCGCATAGGCCCACCCGGATGAGGTCGCATTGTAAGTGACCCTTGAGACCCTTGACTACCTGGTGCAGCAAGAATATTGAAGCCGAAGCCCATTCCTCGGTTTGATCCATTTCTGCTGTCGCGTCGAGCAGGTCCAGTCGAAGCACCTACAGGTGGTGGACTCTGGTTGCCACTGGACGAGTTCATTGAGCCCGTGAGACTCAGGCCAATAGTACGAGCTGGCTTGCGGCCGAAGCTTGCATCTTTCTCGGAGTGGAAGTATGGCGCGAGATGTTGCCACACGCCCAGCACAGCGTCAACGAGTTCAGCCTCGTGCCACAAAGTTCGCTCACACCTCCAATAGACCGGTGTCGACTGCGGCTCAGACTGTCCCTCCAACGCTTCTGGGCTAACGCTTCCCAGAGTGTCTGGATCATAATGCAATGCAACCGCTGCTCCGAGTGTTGCCAGATTTTCCGCGTTCCGCCACAAAACCGATTCTCGAAGTTGAGAATCATCCTTTTCTCGAACGCTCAGTTCGACTGACAGGAGTTCGTTCATCTTATCCATGGTCGATTTTAGTAAAGTCACAACAACCATTTCAAGCTCGTCAGGCGAGTCAATGAATCGGGATAAACTCGTGAAAGGGTCTTGTAGAAGAATCCACGACATGTCGTTTGACTTCGCTTCAAGACAAACAATCGAAGAAATAAGCTCATACGCAGTCTGAGTAATGAACTTAGCACATCCGACTGGCTGAAGATGAGCCATAATCTCAATTGCAGCCATCTTGACGCGGTTTGGCATATCACGAAACACCAAGCCGTTGTTGTTCTTCTTTCTTTCGCCTTCGCTCGGAACTGTGAACAAACTCGAAACAAATTCATCATCGTCCGATGACATGATCGAGTACAATGCATTGATTCTTGTCTCTTCAGACTCCGTCGAGCTGAGAACAATCTCTCGAAGGCGGCTTAGAGTGGTACCTGGGCACCCTTCAAGATTAGCGCCATATAACACCGAAGGCAACTCGCTGGGCTGATCTGGACGTTCAGTCTTCTGATTGCCTCTGAGGGAAAGCATTGCTTCGATGATCGGCGTCTGTTCAGTCGTGGACGATGCTGTCAGAGCCCCGGACGTCGAAATGCTGTTGTAGATGAGCATGTTTCGGTTGATCGCGCTGGCAGGAGTTGACGACGCGAACAAAATCTTCAGGTGTCGAATCGCAACAAGTCGAATAGATGGGGAACTGGCACGCACCATCTCAAGGAAAGGGAACATCATGTTCGAGTGCCAAATCATCGCTCCAGCAAGCATAGACTCGTCAATCAGAGACTCGTAGTCCTCGCTTGATATTCCTGGAGGTTTCATTTCACTTTCCGTCACCTGGAATCCAAGCAGCAAAAGCAGCACCTCTGAGTACACTCCCATAGTGACAGGGTGTCCCGCTGCGTTGAGTGCCCGCATAATCAAGAATGCGTCACCCACTGACAACTGGATCTTTTCCGGACTGGTAACCTTCTCTCGATCTTGGCAACATTGACACTTCAGGGTCAAGTATGTTCTCAGAAGGCGGAGAGTCATCACTCGGAGTGTGTTACTACTGAAGTTCAAAAGTGGTAGCCAAATTCGCAGGCCTCCCAATCTTCCGAACAGATCCAAAAGACCTGCAGGTGCCGTTGGTTGCAAAGACAACTCGATCAGGAGCTCGATGAGATCAGGGAGATCAGCTTCAGGAACATTTTCAACGACGGAGCCTGCGTCTGCCTCTCCGTCAGACATATTCTTGTCCTTAGCATTCTGGTCAAGATCTCCAGCATCTTGTAAACTTGGAGTTCCGTCAGCGTTGAGTCCAGACGACATAGGATTTGTAGGCTTACCGATCATACAAAAAATTAGGGATCGAGTGCTTTCGTATGAGAGCTGCGTCTTCACTTCCTTCGCCTTGGGCCCTCGACCAATCACGGACGTCTTCACGGGCTGTGCTTCACAAAGCTCAAGCTTGATTATTTCGAGGACACGCTTCCGAAGAGTGTCAAGTTCACTTTCTGTGAACTGCCTCACTCGGCGAAGCGTGGTTCCATTCTCTTGCCTCCAGTAGATCCACGAAAGACAACGGAGGAAATGTCTAGTGGATACAGCTGAAGCTGTTGTACCATCCTTTCGCGTTGCCACCTCGAGCTTATCAAAGACACTAACTTGAAGATCCGTCGGGGCGTTTACCCATATCCGGAAGTTGAAAAGCAAGAACTTGTTGATTTCATCTGAAAGGGTTCGGTCAGAAATCACGGCACTTCTGAGGCGCTCGATAGCCAGCAACAAGTCTGGGGTCAAGTATCTGGGAGGGAGTGAGCGCAGCAGCAATGCTGTCAAGCGCACCCCTTGGTGACGGCGAAAAATGAACTTGTTGACAAGAGAATGACGCATGATCTCACCAATGAGGAGAATCACTTTTGGAATACTTCTAGCCCCAAGTGGACGGGCGATCACGTCCGCCATTTGAAGGAGAAACTCTGAATCTTCATCAAACTGAGCTGTAATCGCACGTGATGTTGGCTGAGCCGATGAGGCAATCATCGGTAGTACAGAGGAATTACTTGCTGTGACGAGAAGAGGAAGGCAAATCAAAGGACCGCCAAGTTGTGCCACAGCTTGCTTGAATGTACCCGCACGGCGAAGACGGACACCAGTACTAGCGGCCTCTGCATGGTTATCATTACCACTGGAGTCAAAACACAAGCCACGTTGTCGATCACAGTTTCTCGCGTCATAGGCAAATAAGAGACCATCAGCACCAACAGTTGAAGCTGTGAGGCCTGTGGCCCCTGTAACTGCTGCAGTCACACTTGGCGTCGCTGTGGTTGAAGATGAGATGTACGAGTTGAACTGAAAAACGAGTGCATCATACTCATCTGCGCTCTTGATACTGGAAATGATGTTTGATGGAAGCGGCTGCCCAAAAAGAGCAGTTGGGCCGAGCAGAACCTTTAACGCAGGGCCGCGATCGCGTTCTCGCATGGCGATGTACGACTTTACCACGGGTGCCATGAGCACCGTATTCGGGTACGTCAACTTGGTTGTATGGCGCAGTTCACCGTTTAAGAAGACGTCGACCTTCGAACCGCGAATCTGACGATGGGTGTGGACAATTGATAAGAAATGCCAGCGACCAGGTGTGATGAGGTCTGGGATTTCAACGTGAGAGTCATTCTTCTTCTTATCGAAGCAAGTAATCGCAAGGGAGGACCGAATGAATGAGCACATGATGCCGACGTCAGTCTTGCCACTACGTAAAAACTCAGATTAGGGACATCAACACCTCAACTAAAGGATGAAAGTCTCACCAGAATGTGAAAAGCGGTGCAGATGTTTCCGGGAGACATTCGAACTTGAGCCACGCACAAAATGTGTAGCCGTTCGTAGGAAACGCCTCCAGAACTGGCAACACGAGTCCCGAGTATTCGCCGGTGAGATCAAAGAAGCTAACGGGACCGAACGAGTCGCGCGCAACCATCTCGAGCGTCGAAATATAGTAGCTAACTGACTGATCATCAGGATCCTCGTGCTCCATACGTGGGCTTCGGAAAACAGCCAGCATAGCACGAATGTCATCACTTGAAACCGAGTGATTGGCGAGGTACAGGAAGAGGCGCAAGACCTTCTTGAGCACCTGATTGCTCACAAACGGATCCGTGAACAGACCACGCTCACTCAGAAAAGTGAGGATGTCGCGCTGTAGTCCAAAGCTACTACACGCTTCGACATTGCCACAGCTGCTGCGCACGAGGTTGATCAGTGCATCGAGAACTTGCACCTAGCCGCAAACCCCCCACATATCGTCAGCAACTTTTGCTTGCAATACGGCCATCATCACAACCATGCTTACCTGCGCAGCTTCATCGAGCACACCCACAATGTTTGAGAAGATGGAGCGGAGTGCTGCCGGGTTGCGGATCGTGAGTTTGACAGCATCGGCTTCTTTGTATTCTCTTCCTCCCACTGCGAATCAACATACACGTTCATCAGTCGTCTTCCACCTCCACATTAGGTCGGGCCCCGCCAGTCGCATCGCGCGCTCACTCATGGCTGCGCTCCCACGCGACGCGACGACTCGGAGGCCTCCCCCTTTCCTTCTACATGGCTTCACGTACGCAGATCGAGCAGGAAAGCCGAGACGGTCGAGTCCGTGAGCGGTGCCGACACGGCAGCCCACGCCGACACTTCCATGCCGACCGTGAAGGTCGAGCGCCGCCGATCGCGCATCATGATGGCGGCGGGTTTCCCTAGTGGCGGCAGTCACCTCGCGTCCTTCGTCCCCCTCCCTCCGTGTGCGTTGGGAATATCCCCGCACTTTAGTGAAGAGGGGGAAAGAGACGGAGGTGCAGAGAAGGGAGTTGCCCTTCGTTCGGTGTGAGTCAGTTGGCGTGGTGTGGCCACAGTCCGCCCTGCAGTGTCGAGTGTCGTCGGAGTGACGGTCGCCCCAAAACAGGGGAGAGAGGGGGGAGGGAAACGGAGGAGTGATGGTCTTTGTATGCGCTTAGGTACGATAGGCAGTAACTGTTAATGTCCTTGAACAGAGGGAGTCGGACCAGCCCGCGCGTAGGAACAGGCTGCGATCCCACATGGTGCGCTGCATGAAGAGGCAGCGATGGACACGGCGTTGGGAGCGGCTGTTTTGGAAGACGCTCAAGATGGACTGCGAGAAGCTCAGGGGAACTCTGGACATCCAAGAACATGCTCTTTGTATTTGGGTGCGCACGCGAGTGAGGAGGAAGAAGAGGATTACCAGAAGAGGTTGCCACCTGGCACCTCGTCGTCGGCCTTGCGACGGAACACGGCGAAGTACTTCTTGCCACCGCCGCGTGCTACTTTCTTGCCCTCTTCGGTCTCTTCGGTCATGGCCTTGACACAAGGATCCGACTCCTGAGTGGATCGTTAAGCACGAATATATGAGTCAAATTACAGTCAATTGAGTGTGAGATGGAAGAAGTACGCACCAGTTCCTCGTCAGGGATGCGCTCGAAGCATGGGTGATTCGTGCACTTCTCCACATGCCAGTTGTGGAGATCTTCAACATCCGTGATTGTGTACAGAATACCACCAGCCTTGAGCAGATAGGCGTACTCTGCGAGCAAGTTCGTGCTGTTCAAAATCAGTTAGATATGTCGCTCGAGTGTGGAGAGGGACATTGACAACAAGCTTACCCAACAATGCGGCGGCGATGGTTGCGCTGTTTGAAGTGAGGGTCCGGGAAGCAAAAGAAAAGCTTGCTGAGCTGACCCTTCTTGAAGTAGTGAGGGAGGTAGCGCATGGCGTTCGTTCGGAACACGGATGCATTTTGGAACTTGCCGGGTTGCTCGGCACGCAGGGCCTCAATTCGCAGGCGGACGTACTCCGTCACCTTAGGGCGGATCTCGAGACCTAGCGTCAGATTCTCCGGGAACAGTTCACCGAGGGCAACTGCATCACCATTCGTACGTTAGCAACGGACATCGGGCAGTTGTTAGCCGCTGGCAGCATGGCGTACCAGTGAGACCACCGAAGCCACATCCAATATCGAGAAAGTCGACCGATCTGGATCATCCCAAAGTCAAGCAATAAACCAAATCATGAGTACTTGCTCAGTGTCAGTCGACATGGAAACAGACACTGCACGCACGGGTTCTCAATGCCTGGGTAGTACGTAGACCAGTCCATTGACTCCGGGTTCAGCGGGCTGGAATGGACACAGTGAGCTCGGCGCCTGCATCCGTTTCCTCTTTCACCAGCACTCACTATTCGAACGAGTCATTGTGTGACAGCGGGTTGCAGTGCGCACGCGATCGGTAGAATTTCTTCTGTGGTGCCTTCACCACTGGGGCGTCCGCCACCGCGACCTCCGTTGTCTCATTCACCATTTTCGCTGGTTCCAAGTTGCCGCCCGATTGGATTGGGTGGGAACCTGTGTCCCGAATTCCTCGTTCGATATCCTTAATAAGATTACAACAAGGAACATTTCGTGCCTCATGCACCATCTCGGCAGTCGGAATGGCGCCGTCGATGAGCCTCGTGGCGTCCGGCGGTAGCGCGCCGGACGTGGAGCAGCCCAAGCTGCCAACTGGGCGATGCAGCGAGTGCGAGGAAGAGAACCTCGTGCTCGATACGGTGCTGGTGCAGCACTTCGGTCTCAGTGTGTGCGTCCTGTGTAAGCAAGACCGCAACCTACGCTTCGGCTGGTATGAGCTGATTTCTAAAAGCAAGGCGAAGAGCGAATACGCGCTGCCAGATTCATACTTCCATGGCGTGCCGTTTGTGTCAAAGCCTAACCCAAGACATGAGAGCTTCGCGCCACTCAAGTTGTACTTGCGGAAAATGATGATGGACGAAGCCAAGCGGCTCTATGGCGACACCGAGGCCATGGAGAAAGAGAAAGCGACACGTAAACGAAAGTCGTACGAGCGCGCAGCATCACGCACGAAGCATCTCTTGAAGCGTCGCGCCGTTGAGGACGATGACGATGGAAACGGGATAATGGAGAGTTTGGGACGGAAGAGAAACCAAGCGCAAGCGGCTCCTGTGTATGTCCCTGTGGCGGATCGAGATCATCGGCATCAGTTTGCCACCGAAGAGTACGACGAGGATGCTCAATCCTGGGTGAAAGAGTGTGCATGTGGCATGAGAGTGTACTTCGAAAAGTGGTGACCAGGCGGTGCACTAATATTTAGATTTGCGTTAGTACTTGAGCGAGACTCCATGTGCACATGCTGCTACGCGTAGTAGCGTTTATTTTCTCAACAGTTCGGACCATTATCCATATAAATACATCAGGTACATACGTGGCTCATTGCGAGCACTGCTATCACGTTGGTGGCGATCCCAGTAGCTGCACGCGACGTCGCTGTTCCATCATGGTTTCGAAGCATGCCGCCATAATCTCAGCTAATGATGTGGAAACTCCACCTTGCTGGAATGCAGTTTTTAGACGCTTGCGACTGGGTGCAACCTCTTGAGGACAGTCAAGAGTGTCTCGGGACAGTCCAAGGGCGTTAACATAGCTCACACAGCAGTAGTACTTCGGAAGGCGGTCTTCCTCAGTGCGCTGGAGCCACAATGGCAACTCGAATGTCTGCGCTTGGTGGCGTCCGATCAGGCGAATCCGCATGATGGTTGAGTTCGTTGTCCACACTCTCACTGGAAGGCGGAAGTCTTGTAACTCCATATCATTCTTCACTGAGAATACCGGCGACTGGTAAAATGGCTCAACCTCGGAAGCTATTGCGATCATCTGGCCAAGGGATTCCGCCGATTCTGTCAATGGTAGTTCGTAGAACTCGATCATGATTTGCTGAGGTCCGTAAGTGGGACTGCCTGGGTGCCAGAAGACTCGATACGGCAGGATCTGAATGGAGCTAATTACACAAGGGCCATCCAGCACGTAGTCGATGTAGTCAGACGCATTTTTATCAGTGGAAGCAGAGCTGCGACGATGAGGATGCGATCAGTACCAGGACAATAATTCAAAGCTCGATCAGCAAAAACATACCTGCTCCAGTAGCAGGAGCTACCCGACGAGCATCCGCATCGCATCTGAATGCGCTCACCAAGGGTCATCACGAAAGTCGGTACGTCGTAGAACTCTTGAAGATTATTCAGTGCGTCCCGACGCTTGTATCGATTGATATCCCGCCAACACCGAGACGGCTTGAGCGTGTTCTCAGGAGTCTCACTCGGCCGATCAGCTGATGAGAAGGCTGCATTCGAGCTCTACATGAGAATCCTAAACGAGTTCTCACTTCACAACGTACAAACGTACCTCGAACACCCTTAATAAGTTCTTTGTCTTCACGGCATAGTCCACTGGACAAACACAGCATCTGCTTCCATGAGTGCTGGCACGAGTACTCATCGCCAACTACGAGGCTACGAAGCGCTAGATTCCTCCACAAATCTGCATTAATAGTTGCACATCACGACACGAGCGCGTTAGCTGTATGGTCTGATCACAATCTGGAGTTCTAAACAACGCACCACTGTGTGTCGTGAGGTTGCACAAGGCCCTCGCCGTGTTCTCCACCGCGTGCAGCGTCGCGTGGTCCAAGAACGAGCACATGTGCTCGAGCAGCACCGTCGGTAGTTCCAGTAACTGCGACTTGCCAGTGATGCGATCTTCTTCCGGTGGGCTCTTGACGAGCGGGTGCACGAGTTCCGCGAGGTCTTCGCCGAACGCGCCCACCATCATGGTCATCGCGAGACGCTCGAGCAGCTGCGCAGCCGTCATGAGGCAGTGGGGGTCAGTGCCAAGGAGAGCAGAATGGAGAATGCCGCCCAGCGGTCGCACCTGAGTGCTGGGACGAGGTAGCTGCACGATGGCGCCGCAGTTCTTCAACAAGGAGGAGGAAAGCGAGAGAACGATGGAGGGGTACGCTGCGGTTACACTCCCCCGACTGTTGGGCCGTGGATAGCGCCGGGATTTCAGCCGGCATAAATGAAAGTGACATGTGAGACAAACATGGTGACGAAAGCAAGAACGAAAAATTCGAAACCCAGATGACAGCGTGGGGATCATACCGATTCAGCCACTATGGGGCGTTAACTGAGGCACAAACGAACCCCTGCCGAGTGAGTTAATGGAAGCCAGTGTACCGGGTTCTGTCATGGGTTTGGGGAGGGGGTACACTTTTGCACGGTGAGAACGTAACCATGTCGCAGGAATCGACGCTGATGACGCCGTTGGACGGTGGATGTGCGTGCTCGTAGCTTCTGGGGCTGCGATGGATCCTGCGGTCAGAGAAGCAGGGTATCGTGGGTGGTATCTGTGTTGATTGATTCGCTGAAGTTCGCGTCTTCGATCCTGTACGAGAGGTGCTGGGTGGTACTCTTGTGTGCACAAGTTCCGAGATCACGAGTGGTGATGTAGCATGATGGAAGACGTATCGGAGAGGGCATTGACAAACAGCCACTTCAATCCGTAGCCGAGATGTTCCGTCACTAGGCCACTTGAAGGCTGAGCAAATACATGGAATGGACGAGGCCGAGGAAAACGAAGAACAGCGAGACGTGCTCTCGAATCGAGAGTCTCGATGCTCATAAGCATGCGAAAATCGAGTGATTGATGAAACACGAAGGCAACTGGATTTAAGAAACTGCAGGAGCCGGGAGTTTCCGGTCACCTGAACGTCATCAACTGAAGTACTACGTAGTATGCGTTGTGGTTCTGCAACATATGTGAAGTCGCTTAGCATACACGAGCTCTATCATCTCCAGGAACGAGTATTTGACCATGCGAATCCCAGCACCCAAGTATTCGTACCGACATTGATTAAAAATGCGAGCTAGAATGCTTGTTTTAGCGTTTCAGGAAATATTCGGAGTCCAACGCCACAGCTTGAATATGGATCCTCATTCTCTCTATCCACCTATCTCTCGAAATACAGGCTGCTGGAGGCTGCGATAGATTTATCTCTAGACGTGATCATGGGATCTGGGCTCCACAGGATGGTAGTCGTGTCGATTATTCTTGGTGCTGACATTGATAAACACAAATCCAGAGATCACGAGAGTCGAAGCGAGCAGGGTGACGAGACTGGGGACGGCCTGGTGGAAGACGTAGTCCGAGACGATGGCAAATGGAACCGTGAGCGAGAGGCCGACAGTGGCGACGGTCGGGGACGTTAGCAGTACGGCACGTGCCCACAGATAGTCCGACAGAACGTTGTCGAACAGCCCTTTCAACCCAATGAGCACAACAATTTCGACCGAGAGACCACTAAGAGATTCGAGGCCAGTGTAGTGGAATGTCACGACAAACGGAAGCAGACACACGAAGTTGATGAGGCCGAGGAAACCGAAGAAAAGCGAGATGCTTACGCTCTCTTCGTCGGGGATCAAACGTCGGATCGCCGTGATGTACACGCCGTACATGAACGCAGCGAAAAGCGCAACGATGTCGCCGACGACATGGTCCTGGGCCGCAGCGTTCTCCAAGCCAGCATCATTAAACACGGTGGTGATGTTGCCTAACATGCAAAGCACAACACCAAGCAGCTTAAGCCACACAAACGGCTCCTTCAAAGCGCAAACGCTGAGCAAAAACGTGAATACAGTCGACGTAGAGCTCACAATTGTACTGCTGGTCACACTTGTCATGTTGAGGCTCTGGTTGTAGGTGAAGTTGGCGATGAACCAGAGCGGCGATACAATCGCACTGATTTTGAAGATCTGTTTGTACCCAACATGCCCAGCGGCCTTGATCATCAGCTCACGATGCTCAAGCTTGCCATCCTTGCCATTCCATGAGTCACCTCGCATCCAGCTCCGGAACCGCGGCCACACGATCTGGGACAGATACCACAGAGGCAAATTGACCGAGAACAGCGTGATGCCGATATAGGTCAAGAAGAACGGGCCCTGGAAGCTCAGCTCATGGAAAATATACTGCACGAGCACGCTTGCGAATGTCCAGATCAGCGCCACAATCAGAATAAAGATCACACCAAGCGTCCACTCAAACGGCGTGTGTTCTTTCTTGCTCTTCAGCTTCCCGTTGCCATCCATGCCACCGCCATATTGGACCGCATGGCTGCCGCCACCATCCCGCACCTCCCCCGCCATCAGCACCGTGCGCTCCGAGATCTCGCCCATCGCGTTGTTGTTGTCGTAGTCCTCGTCCTCGCCTCCTGCAGCCACGGGCGCAGCCTCGTGAAGCGGACTGCTGCGGAGCGGACGTCGAACACGGCGTGCGCTTGGCGAAGCCGTTGATGAAGCACCACCAACGCCCATGTGGCACCGCTTTGAGTCACCAATCGGCGGTCCACGTCATCCTTCCTCGTCGCTGATTGGCCACCTGACGGGTTCTCTTCAAGCCCACTCTTTTTCCCACCAATCTGATGATGTGCACCACGCCATTTTTACCTATGACGTGGACCACACTAATTAACCCAAATACCTCGGCCCAACTGTGACGATGACGCCTGCAACGTCTCAAGCTCAACCGGCTGAAGCCTCGGAACGAAGAGCTTCTTGGATCGCCCATCTCTGGGCGTCCATGCACCAGTATTGACTCAATACTATTGAGCCCGTTGGCGTGTCGTGTCGCGTTGTGTCGTGTCGCCCGTGCTCCCCGTCCCGCCATGGCTCCACCGCTGTCCCCCACGCGCCGTCGGCTGGCGCAAGCGCTCGACCTCGCGGTGCGCGAGCCGCTCCCGCCGTCCCCACAATCGCCTCGTTTGCGTAGCCCCCCACTGGTCATGGCGCCAACGACAACGACCGAGATGTCGGCCCCGCTCATGGGTGGCGGCTTTGTGGCTGCTAGCAGCAATGTCGCTGGCATGCTGCGAGTGGAAGTGCTCGCGGCGAGGAATCTTCACGCCGCAGTGCTCGGCAGTCTGCTCAAATGGACACCGAGCTACTCGAATCCGTACGTTGTTGTGACGCTGCATCGAGACGAATTCGCGACGAGCACCAAGGAAAAAGCACTGAATCCGACATGGAAAGAAAGCGGGGCACTGCTAGTGCCACTGCCGACAGAGCAGGAGCTCTTACAGACCGCGGGGCTGCATCGCGATATCCTGGCCGTCACTTTTGGAGGAGCAGACGCCAAGCAGAAGAACCAGGACGCAGACTTCCACTCGTGCTACCCGCACTTACGCGTGCAAGTGTTTCATCAGAACGACGCGGCACAAACAGGATCACCAACGCGAGGCCAACTGCTTCCATCAACACCGTCCGGCACCGGTGGACGAGAGAAAGATGTACTGATCGGAGAAGTATTCGTGCCAATTCTACCCTGCCTGTTCTCATCGACATCGACACACCGTGCGTGGTATTCGCTGCAATCAAACGAACACCCAGATGCCGGACAAATTCAATTGGCGATGCACTATGATGTTGGTGGCCTCGAGCCACTCAAAGGGGACATCGTGCGACTCGTAGGGTTCGGAGGGATGGAGTATTATGCCAAGTTGATCAACGCCAACGCTCGACTCGAAGTTGTCGAAGTGTTTCAAGACCAGGTGCTCGCACAGTGTAAGAGTATCGAAGGCTGGACACTATCCTTTGAGTTCCATCGAAACCTGCTCTTCGTTGTGCGTCGCCCGTCCATCCTACGAGATGCCCAAAGTCAGATCCAAGGCCAGATTATTCGTGTGCGGCGATCACCTTTGGTAACACGAGCTCACAGCATCTGGCAGGCTGTTCCTCCAACTCAACGACGGCAGCTTAGTCAACTGTATCAGCTCGCGTGGTTCTCTGGAGCGACCGCGTGTAGCGTCGTCGCAAAGAGTGTACGGAGCACACTGAGTGACGGCGTGCGTGCTGGAATGAACTCGTGTTGGCGTGGCAGCACGGAGGCCGTATCCGATGTGTCTATGGAAGCCATGCGGCTCTTTCAAGGCACACACGCTCGCTATTCGCCACCACGGCCAACACCAAATGAAGATATGGTACGCCATTTGGAAGGAGGGCCCCTGGGTGGACGTGGAAGAATCGTAAAAGGGTTTGGAGGTGATGATGACAACTCGGCTGAGATCATTCGACGCAGCAGTAGCGTCGGTGGCGATGAAGACGAGGAGAAAGGCAATGACGAGGAAGTGTTCGTCGTACCAGACGAGTACGAAGCAGAAGAAAGCACCATAGAGGAGATACTGCAGCTCACAGTTGATGAGAGAGAAGCACAGACTGAAGAAGAAGATGAAGAGAATGAAGAAGACGATGCCGCCAACTGGGTGACCCACTGTCCCGATCAGCTAATCTGTCCGATCACAGGGTGCCCCATGTTGGACCCTGTGGTTGCAGCCGACGGGCACTCGTACGAAAGAGAAGCCATTCTACAGTGGTTCGCGACAAGCAACAAGTCGCCTATGACTGGCGCGCAGATGCCTACAACGCAAGTGTTCCCCAACTTCACCCTGCGGAAGCTATCCGAAGACTTCCAGGCCAAGCTGCGGACGCGTCGTTCGATCTGAGCGTCTCTGTGCGACTAACTTATGAGTACGATATTCCATTTAGACAGGCATGGAGAAGACGACCACATGTAGCTTGAGTAGTGTTTCCATTCCGACATGACATTCACGATCACTCTTACTGCTCACTGCTGCTCCTTCTGCTTGTCCTCCGCCAGCTTCTTCTTGATGCATCGCAACACTTCGAGAGCACAGGCAGGGAGTCGCGTACCAGGGCCAAAGACTGCCGCTACACCCTGATCAAAGAGGAACTGGTAGTCCTTGGGCGGGATCACACCGCCACAGAAGACCATAATGTGCTCGGCGTTTTCCTTCTTGAGCGCTTCAATCAGCTGCGGCACGAGCGTGTTGTGACCGGCAGCCAGCGAGCTCACACCCACGGCATGAACATCTGCATCGATCGCCTGGCGCGCGGCCTCTTCAGGCGTCTACAAAGTATGAGTTATGAGCAATTGTATCTGAATAATTCCGCATCATTTCACGAAGCAACGACTCACCGAGAAAAGTGGGCCGACGTCGACATCAAAGCCCAGGTCGGAGAAGCCTGAGGCAACGACCTTGGCACCACGATCGTGACCATCCTGACCCATCTTGGCAACGAGCAAACGTGGACGACGACCTTCCGTCTCGGCAAACTCTTCAATGGCCTTGACCACTTCGTTGTACTCGCGCTCAGCTTCTTCGTTGTACTGGAAACTCTGTCGGTACGCTCCTGAGACCACCGAACTCTTGGGGACGTGGCGACCCCAGACCGACTCAAGCGCGTCCGAAATCTCACCGACCGTGCAACGCGCACGGGCGGCGTTGACAGCGAGCTTGAGCAGGTTCATCGGGTGTTTTCCAGGGCCTGTGCTCTCTGTCAGAGCCGCTGACTCACGCAACGTGTTCAAACACGCTTGCGCCGCCGCTTCATCACGGTCGGCCTTGGTCTGTTCGATGCGCTTGATCTGCTTCTTACGCACCATCGTGTTGTCGATCGTGAGCACCTCAACCGAATCGCCGTTCTCAACCACGTACTTGTTGACACCAACAATCGTCTCTTCCCGGGAGTCGATACGGGCTTGCTTGCGTGTCGCACTCTCTTCGATGCGGAGCTTGGCCATGCCAGAGTCAATGGCCTTGGCCATACCTCCGATCTCCTCAACTTCTTCAATCACCTTGAGCGCTTGTTCGACGAGATCGTTCGTGAGTGTCTCCATTAGATATGACCCACCCCATGGGTCAGCGACCTTGGGGATGCCTGTCTCTTCCTGTAGGATGAGCTGCGTGTTACGAGCCATACGGGCCGAGAATTCGGTCGGAAGACCGAGCGCCTCATCCAAAGCATTCGTATGCAACGACTGTGTGCCACCCATGACAGCAGCCATGGCCTCGACGGTCGTTCGGATGATGTTGTTGAACGGGTCCTGCTCGGTCAGAGAGTAGCCACTGGTCTGACAGTGTGTGCGCAACAGCAGGCTTTTGGGGTTCTTCGGGTCGAACTTCTCCTTCATGAGCTTCGCCCAGAGCGTGCGAGCCGCTCGAAGCTTGGCGACTTCCATATAAAAGTTCATGCCGATCGCAAAGAAGAACGACAAGCGCGGTGCCACAGCGTCAACATCCAGCCCCGCGGCTTGGGCCGCACGAACGTACTCGATACCATCTGCGATCGTGAACGCGAGCTCCAGTTTGGCATCTGCGCCCGCCTCTTGCATGTGGTATCCTGAGATCGAGATCGAGTTGTACTTGGGCATGTACTCGGACGTGTAGCCGAAAATGTCCTGGATGATGCGCATGGACGGTGTCGGTGGGTAGATGAACGTGTTTCGCACCATAAACTCCTTCAGGATGTCGTTCTGGATTGTACCCGAGAGCAGCTTTTGATCCACACCCTGTTCCTCTGCTGTGACGATGTACATGGCGAGAATAGGCAGCACGGCACCATTCATGGTCATTGATACCGACATCTTGTCGAGCGGGATGCCATTGAACAGAATCTTCATGTCTTCCACCGAGTCGATGGGCACACCAGCCATACCAACGTCACCACGCACGCGCGGGTGATCCGAGTCGTACCCTCGATGCGTCGCGAGATCGAACGCCACACTCAGGCCCTGTTGTCCAGCCTTGAGGTTCTTATGGTAGAATGCGTTCGATTCCTCGGCCGTGGAGAAACCGGCATACTGGCGGACAGTCCAGGGCTTGGCCGTGTACATGGTCGCGTACGGCCCACGCGTGAACGGGAACGTCGCAGGTGCCTGCGGTAGGTCCAGCGGCTCCAGATCTTTCTTCGTGTACAGCGGCTTGATCGGGATGCCCTCGGGCGTGTGCCACACGAGTGCTTCCGTTGGGTCCTTCCCCTTGAGTTCCTTGGTGGCCTGCTTGAGCCATTCCCCTGGGTATGCGTCTGCACTGAGGTTGGTGGCGAGCGCGCGCGCCTGGAGACGACTCAGACGGCGCGGTCCGGCCACGGCCTGATGCGAGACTCGAACACGCCACATGACGAGAGAGCGGCCGATGACGACAATGGAAATGGGCGGAAGCGACGGCGGCGCCCATGAGGCGGCGGCGCCATGTGATTGGTGCGGTTCTTCAAGTTCGACGGCTGGATCGTCACGCCAATCAGAGGGCGGGTGGGATTCAAGGAAATTACGAATCTAGACGATTCAGCCCACAAAATGAAGGATTGGAGCGAAATTCGAAAAGATGACGTATTTATGTGGGGGGAAGGTATATTATGTGGACCACATCGAATGGACAACTTCAATTAGAAGATGGGGGACTCCTAGAATAGGACAATAGGACCTAATCGAGGAACCTGACGGTTCCTGCGACACTAAGAAACGAAGAGACGCCACGGACACGCGCCAAGAATGAGGAGCTCCCGCCATGAAGGGGGCGTTATTATCTCGCGCCGAAACGGATCCACCCATCGATTCACACGGACCTACACTGAGTCGAAGGCGGAGCCCTGAGCCCTGAGCCCAAGCCACCGACACGTGACGTCAACGCGGCCGCCCTGCGACGACGCAGCTCCATTTTCCACCAGAGTGATTGTGCGGCGAGCTGCGGAATATTCTCCGTCGTCGCTTCCTCTCATTTGCGCCCCCGCATGCTGCTCGTACACCAGTCGGGAACCATCGACGAGATGCGGACCACGACGTGTACACACAACGACACCGCGACACATCAAGTCATCGGGGCCATGGACGCCGCGACGCCAGGTCATGCACCACCTGTGGCACCAGACGACGACACCACGAACGCCACCGCCCGGGAGCTGATGGAGTCACCGGTGCCGCTTGCGTGGAGCGCCGCGGCCAGCATGGACCGTCACGCGCGCGTTGAGCCGGCCTCTCGCACCCGCGCTGTGCCCAAGCAACTCAAGATGCCTCAGCTGCCTGATGAAGAGCCACAGAACGGAAGTCCCAAGCAAGAACGCGACGAGATGCCTCCACCGCCACCGGTCGTTGCACCACGCCCCCGCCGACTCGTGTCCACGTCCGGCATGCTGCGGTTCCATCAAGAAGAAGTATCAGCGGCTGCACCGCAGGACGTGCTGGAGCTCTCGCAACGGCGCCACTTTCGTCCTATTACGCTTGATCGCCCCGACGTCGAGCTCACAAGTCCTCCAATGCGGGCCATGAATCCCATCCGCATGGACTCGCGGTTCCAGAATATGCAGCGCCTCGACCTGACACAGGACGCGCCATTGCAGCCCTTTGAACGCCCCAGTGCACGAGCACGCCCACGCCCGTTCCCCATCGGATGAAGCGTTGATCATGATGACTCGGTCTTCTCCGTCCACAGTCGGACATGTACAAAACGACCTAGACGCGTCCACAGGAAGGCGCACCGAAGACGACGACGGAGGAGCTGCGGCAGCCTGCCTGCACACATGCACATACTACACCTGAGCCCGTATCCCATGTATATGGGGCAACCCACGACCACTGCCCCTACTCTTCTTTTATATGTAAGAAGCATGAACAAAGACGACTTATCTAATATTCACCATATCAACCCTCGTATCATATTCACAAGTGGTCTTATGTTCTTCGGGCACGATGATGAGAACGCGACGGGGAGTCCTTAGCCATCTGCAATCGCGACAGCGAAGGACTTCGACCGGCTTAAGGAACTGTGAGTCCTCAGCCAGCGGCGCTGGCATCCAACGTGAGAGCGTCTCCGCTCTCCGTCGATGGCAGCGCTCCAGATCGTCGTAATGCATCCTCTCATCCAGTACTCTACTTTCGATCGTAACCGAGGATCGGTGCGAGCCACTTCTCGGTTTCTTCAATGCTCTGTCCCTTGCGAGCTGCGTAGCTCTCAATCTGCTCCTTGCTCACCTTGCCAACAGCGAAGTACTGCGACCGAGGGTGTGCGAAACACAATGCACTCACTGCAGATCCAGGCAACATCATGTAGCTATCGGTCAACGTTAGACCAGCGAGTTCTTCGGCCTTGAGCAAGTCCCACAGCGCACGCTTCTCCGTGTGATCAGGCTGGGATGGATAACCTGGCGCTGGGCGGATACCGTCGTACTTCACCTTGAGAAGATCTTCCTTGCCCAGAACTTCGTCGGCAGCATAGCCCCAGTCGTTCACACGCATCTCTCGGTGGATGTATTCGGCAAACGCCTCAGCAAGACGATCACCGATGGCCTGTGCCATGATCTTGTTGAAGTCGTCATGTTCGGCTTCAAACTTGGCAGCCAGCTCCTCGACGCCAAACACACCAACAGCAAAGCCACCGATGAAGTCGGTCGTGTAACCATCCGTCGTGTTGTTACCGCGAGGTGCAACGAAGTCAGCGAGAGACATGTAAGGATCGTTTGTCTCCTTCTCGGCTTGTTGGCGCAACATGCAGAACTTGTTCACTGGTACGTCGGGGTTTTGAGGATCGCAAACGATTACATCTTCACCCTCGCGGAAGGCGGGGAAGATGCCCGACACACCGCGCACCTGCATCAACTTTTTATCAATGATTTCGCGGAGAAGCTTTTGAGCTTCGTCAAAGACCTTGCGAGCCTCAGTTCCCACAGACTCGTCATCGAAAATCTTAGGGTAACCACGGTTTGGATAACGACCACGGAGCTCCCACGTCTGGAAAAATGGGTTCCAGTCAATGAACGGCACTAACGTTTCGAGATCGAGGTTGTCGATCAGACGGACGCCCAAGCGGTTGATCTTTTGGAATGGCGGGTGCGCGCTGAAGTCGATCTTGTACGCCTTCTTCTTGGAGTCTCCGTAGCCGATAAGTTTGATGTCGTCTAGCGATGCGTAGTAGTCTTCACGAAGCTCCTCATACTCTTCCATGAGCTCTTCAACAAACTCATCACGTTCTTCATCCTGGCGAAGCAAATTACCGACGACGACGACACTACGGGATGCGTCCAACACGTGAATGACGGGGTGCTCAGGGGTGGAGTAGTGCGGCGCAATCTTGACAGCAGCGTGCATCTTCGAGGTGGTCGCCCCACCCACCATGAGAGGAATCTTCAGGCCCGCCTTGTTCATCTCACGAGCAACATGAACCATCTCATCCAAAGATGGAGTGATCAGGCCTGACAAGCCGATAATATCCACCTTCTCCTCCTGGGCCACACGAAGAATATCTTCACATGGTACCATGACGCCCATGTCGATGATCTTGTAGTTGTTACAGCCAAGCACAACGCCGACGATGTTTTTACCGATGTCGTGCACATCGCCCTTCACAGTAGCCATCAAGACCTTGCCCGCGTACTGTGAATCATCATCGAGTTCCGCGAGCACTTCACCGTTCGCGGCAGCTGCGAGACGGCTCTTTGCCTTCTCCTCTTCCATGTACGGAAGCAAGTACGCCACAGCCTTCTTCATGACACGAGCAGACTTGATGACTTGTGGGAGGAACATCTTGCCCGAGCCAAAAAGGTCACCAACGACATTCATACCATCCATGAGAGGTCCTTCAATAACGTCGAGTGGACGATCACACTCCTTGCGCATCTCCTCAACATCCTGGTCAATGAACTCAGAGATACCTTTCACGAGGGCGTGAGTTAGACGCTCGCGAATCGGCTTCGTGCGCCAACCCTGAGCCAATGCAGCGTTCGGGTCTACACCACCTTTCTTTGCGGCCTCCAGCTTCTCCTTTTCGATCAGTGATCGGTCCAACAAAGCCTCAGTTGCGTCTGGGTGGAGGTTCAACACGACGTCTTCCACGAGTTTGAGCAAGTCCTTCGGGATGTCGTCGTACACCTCGAGCATACCAGCATTCACAATACCCATATCCATACCGGCAGCAACGGCATGATACAAGAAGACGCTGTGGATGGCTTCACGGATGACGTTGACACCACGGAAACCGAACGACAGGTTAGAAACACCACCACTGATCTTGGCGTATGGGCAGATCTCCTTGATTCGGCGCGTCGCGTTAATGAAGTCCACACCGTAGTTGTTGTGCTCCTCCATACCGGTCGCGATCGTCAAGATGTTCGGGTCGAAGATGATATCTTCTGGTGGGAAGCCCACCTTGTC
>KE463929.1:4615-30476 GCA_000387445.2 Pythium aphanidermatum DAOM BR444 | reverse complement strand
TTAGTCGGCAATTCCCGAAAAAAGTCCATGATCCCTTCAAACTTCACGGCTAGCAGTGCTTCTGTTGTGCACAAACGGGAGCACAAGATGTTAGATTCATGTAGAAGTATGGGAATTTGAAAGGTAGTCTGACTTTGTGAAAGCTTCATCAGAGCGAGAGCTACGCGGAAGATGACTTTCCAGCCTTCGTTCAAGAAGACATCCCACACGCGCGTAACAAACTCAAAGGGAAAGTTGTAGGTGAAGAGTGTAACAAACCATTGCGTCAAGTACATGGTAGGATGCATGCCTTCGTTCTCGAGATGCTTGGCGAGGTACGGCATTTGCTGATGCAATAAGCGTTCGAATATGTAAATGACTTCTGGAACTTTTGGCATACGTGGACGGTAGAGTCCTGCCATGTCATATCGCTTGTGATTCAAGCATGCAACGAGGTGCCAGAATGATTGCTCTTCAGGCATGTAGCTAAGGAACATCGCCGACAGAAATCCCATTCCTTGACAATAGCCGACCTCAGGATCGTGTAGCGAGTACGCTTTCAGAACATTCATGAGCGCGCACTGACCCATCGACGAGCGGTCGTTGAACAGGTAATGCTTTGGAAATGTCCGACCGATGTCGCGTGCAATTGTTTCTTCGCATGGAACTCGCTTCGTCTGCAAAAAATCCCGATATACACCGGGATTGTTCAAAAGCATCTGTGTAGAACCGGCAAGATGGCACCAGACACGCCCTCGAAGAGCCTCTGGGATCCCTTTCCGGATCCGTTGTTTGAGTTTTGAAGAGTTCTTGAGCTGGCACCTGAAGCGCTCGTGATACAGAATTAAAAGCTAGATAACAGTATTCAATCCGAAAGAACGACGTACACTTCCCAATCTTCAAGCTGTTTCCCGATCATTTTGACCCACTTCTGTGTGCGCCGGTTTTCAAGCCAGATGAGTTGCTTGTGTGTGGCGTCTGGAATTCCCTTGTTGAATCGCCTGATCACGTGGGTGAGCGACCAAGCATAATTCCATGGGAGGGTAACGTACTTGTCGCTGACAAGGAATCCATAGCGATCAATCTCGATGCGCGGAAATGCGATTGGAACGATGTTAGCGGGTTGAGGGTGCACGTCTGCTGCAGGACCGTCGGGTGCGTACGAAGGCGAGTTCGCCAGAGTCACATCTACAGTGAGCAGGACATCGCTGCCATGGACGATGTCGTCATCTCTACTGTCTTCGTCCGGTTTGAACTGCTCCACAGCTGTCTCTTCTTCAACCTCTAAAGTATCACCTGCATGGATCTCATTATCCCTGCCAGAGCGCTCATCAACGTTCGTGACTTGGTGACTCTCGAGCTCGAACGTCTTTATCTTCACGGCGAGTTCTGTCTCCTGGAGTGCTCGTCCAATCTCGGGAGCCAACGCCCTCACGCGGAGCGTCTCCAGTGCTGGAGGCACGGCGCTGGACATGGCGACGCACTGCCCACTCTTCCGTTTAAGCCAAATCTCATCACGGAACCAACATGAGGGTTATTTTTGACCCCATGCGCCACGTTGAAGGTACAGTATGTTTGGGCACTTCAAGAATGTCGCTGCATTGTGCCCTTTCGACTAAGTGCGAATTTAGGTGAGGCAAAAAGCGCCGGATGTTGGAAATGGAGCCATGTCCAGCTGGTGGACCGCGTGTTCGAGCTGGACGTTGCTGGGAAACCTGGCCAGATGGATACGCGGTAAGTGTTGGTGTCGCTTCAGACCGACAGGTGGACTGAGAGCTCATCTTGAGACTGGATGTTGCAGCTCGATGATGGTTTCGCTGCTGCTGGATCCAGACTGCATATGGGCGTGTTCTTCTACCACATGGAGACTAGCCTTGATGCTGCTCTGGAAGCTTAGCCACTTCGTGAGTGGCGGAATCAGCTTGATGGAGACAAAGGCGATGAAAGTGTCAGGCGCTATCAGTCCATCCTGTGGCGTGTTGCACAGTATGCACATCTCAACTGGCAAAGCGTATGCATGTACAGTGTATACATGTATAAATACATGCATACGCTTTGCTGTAATGACAGACTGGAATCGATGGTCTTTCACTTTCACGTCCCTTGCAGCGTACTGTAGAGGGCGTCCGGTTCTGGGCAAAGGCCACCATCACGCCCTCAATATCGTGAAGAGGCACCGACAAGAACAAGGAGCGTGCGACTACAGTAACCCCATGAACCTGAACAGATAACGCTTGGATGGATGCAATCAAGCCGAGCCACAGCTGTGTCCCCGTTGCTGGCTCTAGCAGGGCTGAATGTTCACCTGGTGTGCGAGCAACCAGTGAATCCGAGATGGCTACAGACGGAAGGACTCCTCTCTGTTCTGTGCTGCACCGGACATCCTGCATATTCATGCGCGCCTATCCTCTAAACACAGTCCATTTCCGTTGGGGTTCTCCTATCCATGGGTCAGTGTCGAGTAAGATTCGGTCGGCTATGAGAGCAAGTTGGCTGTGTCTCATGCATCACGGCCAAGCCATCTCGTCGGCTTTCCTGAGCAGGACACCGTGTCGACACAAGGGTTCCTCTCGCGACACTTTTTTCGTAGTGCGCTCTTTCCACATCATACGGAGGGCTCAGTGACGCGTCCAGCTCACGGGCTCCTGAGCCACGCTGGGATTGGCTGCAGCACAATGGCTACGTCCTGTCTTCGATGGACGACAAAGATTGCAATTCACCTAGAATGCATCTCAGTGCCTCGACCTCACTCTCAAGTTGACTACACTTTACAATCCAGCGGGCAGTCCCGCAAAATGACAATGCAACGGCACCACGTGGCTGTATGAGGCAAAGGTGCACCACCGCCATGCTGGTACCAGCGCGTCGGAGCCACAGCTATCGCCTCACGACCTATGCAGGATCCGAGGGCGGATGGTAGAGATCCATGGTCAACATCACATTCGGGCTGTTGCAAGGCAATCTGGACATGTCCACTTGGCATGATTGACTAGATGTTTGTATGTATATGAAGTGAGCAGCTGATTGAAAAAAGAGTCCGACGGACAACGCAGCCAATTCGTTTCAGCATCAGGAGGGGTAGGCCTTCGGTCGCCATCCTGCTGCACCGCATCAAACCGTCGGACTGTTTCCGCGTGACTTTAGAACGAAGACGTCCAGACTATGTGACGCCTATTCAGTTTGGCATTGTTGACAAGCTCCCACACTCTCCAAGCCAAAGCCTGTCACAAAAGACCTAAAAAAGACAGGGGCGTGGGATTCGGAGCACGAGGATAGGTCAAGCGATTTGATTGGCTAAATGCGCAGCCGCTTGTATTCTCGGCCCTATCCCTTTTCTAGATTGCAAAAAGAGCGAGTCTGACTGGTGGGCGGGCGCTTCGAAACAACTGGGCGCAACTATGGGGGCCGATGGATCACTCTGTTGGACACCGCAGACGATGTGACTGCCCAGCCAACACTCCCACTCAAATCCATCCAGTCCCCTGTGTTTCGACCGTACATCTTGGGCACCAACGCCCAAGTCACTCGGCTCTCTCGCACGAAAAGGGGCAGGCAACAGCAAAGGAAAAGAGCGCACGAGCCGCGGCGAACGAAGGAGCGCTCCATATTCCGATTGTCAACGGCGTGACCGAGTTCAGGGGTGTAGCTACCGCTCCTCTGCATCCTCAGGATCGCTTCATCCCTCCCTTCCGTGGCCGAGCGACCGAGCGACTTGTTGGTGTCGTCGCGTTGGCCGTCTATCCTCATTTCAGGAAACGATTGATCGCGAGCGCGTGGACTAACCGAGCCACCCGCCCGCCGCCCACAACCCATTTGGAAATGCAGGTGATGCCCTCGAGCCCACCCATGGAGAACATTGTGACCGCCACGATTTCCAAGAAGCGTCGCCGCTCCATTGAGCCGCTTGAGACGTCCAAGATCCTCGGCCTCCAGCCACTCGCCGCTGTGCGTGGTATCCAGGAGTCGCTGAGCAATGTGATCAACACCAACGATGTGGGTGCTTTCAGCCCGCGTCTCGCTGCCCAGAAAGAAGACGAGCCTGCTGAAGAAGAGCCGTCCAAGGACGACCAGAGCGACGTGACCATGCGCCGCAGTCTTATGGGGCTCTCCCTCCAGCTCAAGCTGAAGACAATGCTTGTCGAGGCATGGGCGTCCGACATGAACAGCGTCGTGATCGAGCGCAACCTCTTCGCTATTGCCAAGGAGCTTGCTATTCTCAAGGAAATGGGAGTCTACGAGGAAGACACGTGCATCAAGTTTGTGCAGCTCGCGCGTACGCGCATGGAGACACTTCTGAATGACACGGAGCGTGGCGAGAAGATTCACATGGACGCGCAGCAGCTCTGGACGATGGCACAGATGCAGGCTCAGGAAAAGCTTCAGAACAGCCCACGTACGTCGACTTCGTCGGAGGATGAATTCCCGCTTCTTAGTGGCTACGACTCATCGAGTCGTGACATCTCCGTGCTTTGGAAGGCAATGTCGATCGCTCGCGACCGCGGAGCTCAGCTCTGGCACGAAAACAAGCCTGAGCAGGCGCTACCATTTCTCGTTGCGGCCGACTCGTACATGAAGCGCTTCACGCTGAAGTACCAACGCCTCAAGATCGATCATGCCATGGTCGATACGTGCTGTGGTTCCAGCCCTACCGCCACGCGTCCAGCCTCGCCGGTCCGCACGGTCAAGCGTGTATCCTTCGCGGCTGAGCCTCAGGTGCTGGGTATTGCCGACGCCGAGGTTGATCGCAGCCCAATCAACCCAACGAAGCCATCGAAGCTCGAGTCGCTGCTCCTTCGCACATCGCGCGAGTTCCCCACGCCGACGTTCTAGGCATCAAACAGCTCGTCGGAGGGAGAGACCGTCGCAATGACTCGATAGAAGAGCGATCGTGGTCGGGTGCTTTTCCTCCTTCTTCCCTCTCTAGTTAGCAGTACCATAGGACATAGTAGTAGGATTCCTGTCAAATCAATCTTAAGTTATTCTTCCACGTGGAAATTCTGTTTGTGCTGTATTGGATCTAGTAGAATGTGAAAAAGAGCTGAGGGAAAAATGAAGTGAGCGTCGCTGACGTGCTCAGATGTGCTTCATCTTCCATAGCTTGAGCTTGAAGCCGAAAAATTCTGACGCCGTGGATGAGAAGGCACTCAGCACCACGACGCGTGTGAGGTTGTACAGAAGTGGATTCATCGTCAGACCCGACACCTTGTTCGGCGAGTTGAGTTCCTTGAGCAACTTGCTCGCGAGCTTCAACACATTGTTTGAGACCAGAAGCTTCTCTTTCTTGTGTGGCTTCACAAGCAGACGCAAGTAAACGTTCATCTGTGCGACATTGAAGAAGTCAGAACACGAGAAAGGTGAGACTGCACGATGCCACGACACAATTCATACCTGTTCAGTGAGAAGCAGCGACGTGTTTTGGTACTTCTTGTTGATGTTGGAACCGAGCATCATGAAGCGCAGCATGAAAATGCTGCACAACAAGCACCAACACGTCACTTCAAGGCGCAGGAGTGAGTTCTGAGAGGCGGTGGAGCCATTAGCGGGCTGTTCCGAGACAGCCTGGACGCCCATGACGACCAGCAGCACCATGTTGATGAGAAATGACGATGATACAATCTCGTCAGCGGCACGCTGGCGACTCTGACGTTTGAGCCACGTACGACCACCCCGTAATGAGATCCAAGCCTTGATGTTGACCACGTTCTTGAGACGGAAGTGCGGGAGGTTGTTGAGCCTCGAGCGACGTGCTGACGTCAGAGCAGTGAAACACTTGGCATACATGAGCCGACGATGGTACGTAACCTCAGCATCAGCCAGAGTTGTGAATACAATGAAAGCCATGTGATAAGTCGTGAGGATGCACGAGACCGATATGACCGTAGCATACACTGGGAGTGATACGACCCAGGCAAACAAACGTGGCACAGAAGTCCACTCTCGCCACATTGACAAGAACCAGAAACTTGCCTTCACAGGCTCTTGAAGTAACGTGAGGCACTCAAACTCTTCACACTTCACGATCAATCGAGTCGCAATGGGGACGATTGCAAGCGTGATGGCCGAAAGAAACGCGATCTTGCGATACACTTCACGAGGAGGAGTTGCCTTCACCTTGGCGAGGATTGTGTTGCGCAGCTCCGTCACTGTCATGCCTTTCTTACGAGGCAGACCGTTCTCCCACACACACACTGTCACACGGCGGCGAGCAAACTGGTCCGGGATACCTGTGGAGGAGGGGTCGTGAGGGTGATGAGAAGGTGTGCGTGGTGAAGTTGGGAGATCTGTGAATCCCGTTGGGGTCTGAGGTACAGAGCGAGCAGTCGGGAGATCCCCAAAGGTAGACGACTGGTCTTCTGGAGTTGTTTCATCGCTAGACGACGACGAGTTTCCGCTTTCATCATCACTATCTGTGCTGTCGGACTCTTCCGACTCAGCAATGTCCGAGTTCAAAGCAGTCGCAGCGGTTGCGGTCCCGGTCACAGCATCGACGTTGGAGTTGATAGCGGTAGAGTCACTTGATACCGTCACATTCTCTTTACTTGTGTGGGTGGGGCTCAACGTCGAGTGTTGGCTATGATGTGGAGAGGAAGTACTGGGTTTGGGCGAGTAGATCTTCACGTTCGGGTCCGAATCGCCTGTCTGAAGGATACTCACGACACGACCATAGCCCATCGCCACAAGCATCAGCAAACACACAGGGAAAAACACTTCGAATGTGCTGAACGGCGACATGTCATCCGGAAAGCTGAAGTACAAGACGAATGCCACACAGTGGAGTGCATACAGCGCCGTCGTGATTTCGTAAAAGAATGGCTACGCAACCACCACACAGAGTGAGTCTACATTCGCTCCACCACCACCTGTGCATCCTACTAATAGCAGCTCACCTTTTGGCGCCAGAACGATGGGTAAAATGGCACGAGGAGCGCCCTGCTGAAGCCTTCTTTGACCAGCTTCTTGTCGTGGTTCGCTGGCTTGGTATGGAAAAACGCAGAGCCTTTCATGACGTCGAAATCGATAAACTCCTTCGTGAGATATAGCTCGGCCTTGAGGCGCGCGCGTGCCTCATCCGAGGAAGAATCACGACGCGACATTCGTGAGCGTAGCCGCTTGGGGCTTTCGTGATGGGACCCCGAGCGGCCGTTCTCACCGCGTGGGGAGAGGGATTTGCGCGAGGGAGACGGCGGTGGGCTTGACGCCACTAGCGGGTCCATTGTCTCCTCGTGCGCGCCTACGCAGGGCGACGAGGCGGACGCCATGGAGACCGGTCCTCGACTTGTGCGTTTCCGCGCCGATGGGATTGTGAGCCATAGAGCTGCGCGTGTGCACCGTTTGGTCATGCGTTGATCCGAGCTCTTCAGCCTTAAGTGGCTATCTGTAGTTTCCAAAACTTGTTAGTCTATTTCATGTGAATACAAAACTAAAAACCTACCAAAAGATATAACATGCACAAGCGCATGTAGGTGTATCTCTCTTTGCGAACCGTTGCTACAGCGACTGTTTCCTCTGAGAATGAATGGAGCAAATGTGATTGCGCTAATGGCAAGCGACATCCCAGAACAAGATGGGTGGAAAATAGATCGCATGGAGAGTGGGTCATTTATGACACTGACACTGGCGACGAGTATTGGCTGCCCAGAAGTCGAGGCGATGCCCCGTTCCAACGCCTTGCTCTACATGCTTCTCCGCTTGAAGCGCACGAGCGCGTGGGACGCGTGTTTCCGTCGATAGAGCGTGATGAGCACAGCGATCACGACGATGAGCAGTGAGACGTGGAGCATAAATAACAGGGGATTTGTCCAGAAGCCGCACACGACGCCCTTCCATCCCTAGAACACGAGGCATTGTCAGAGACGTCGATGTAGATGGTGAGTATTGATAACTGGACGCACCTTGATTTCACGCGACTTGAGTGCATCCTTGCCGTACTGGATGCTTAGAAATTCTGGCACTCGGTTCGGTAGGAACTGCAGCTGGGTTGGGTTTGTGCCATCGCTCACAGCAACCATATCTGTCTGGAGAGGGAACACCATGCCCTTCTCCACACATCCACCGCAGCACATGTGCTCTGTAAACGTCTTCAGGCCCTCGGAGCAGCACAAGAGACTCGAATTCCAGTCGTACCCAGGAGGCACGAGAATATTGTCGCGGTCAGCTGCCACGTCCTTGACACCAATCTCCACGTACCAGTAGATATCGACCCACGTCGAGATATCTGCCGTGTCATACACGCGGATGCACGGGTCGTGCATGTATGGATCGGACCAATAAAAATGGTGGTTCTCGGTGTCATACGTCAGCTTGACCTTGTGTGGGATGTAGTCCGAGCGATCATAAGCCGTGAGTCCCACCGCTGCGAACTGCGGCTTGAGCTTCGAGATCTCGTCGCACGTCGCATTCATCACACCGAGATCAACGTCGTACTCCCACGGAATCAAGCCATCGTCTCGGTGCACCCCGAGCAGCGTGCCTTTGTCTAGCCAATACTCGATACGATTGCGCTGCAGGATGTCTGTGGTCTTGGTGAGTAACACCGACATGGTCGACCGCGTGTCACACTTGCTGTACACGAACCGCAGCCCATACAACGCGCTCACCACCAGCAGCGCGACGAGCACGTAGCGCACGCGACGCAGACGGTCTTCTGCCGTTCCCGTCGACCCGCGACGACGCGCCGCGGCGCTGGGCGCGGAGCTCGTGACTCGCATGGGCAGCATGACAGCACGGGGCAGGAAGCGATAGATGATGATGATGACACAACTACACTCCTCATAATTACCAAAACAAGGTGCATTTTCAACCCGCTGCATTTCAAGGTGCACTGAAACCCAAAAGCAGGTGCACTGACCATTTTGTGTTTTGTGTTTTGTGTTTTTTTTTTCTGACGTTCCATCGTCAAGTTCAACACACGCGCGACGTGACGGCAATGCGGCAGTGGCCATCACGGCGGCGGCGAGAAGCGATGTCAGAGGCAGCGGCGGCACACACACGCAGAGAAGCCAGAGAGCGAGGACGCGAGGGGCCAGAGAACGACAGCGCACGGTACGAGGCCGAGAAAGAGGAAGAGACGTGGTCTCGATGGCACTGACCGACGATCCGCGTGGATATAGCACAACGGCAAGATGATGAGTATGGAGTGGATCAAGTCGGAGCAGGAGCAGGTGCAGGTGCAGCAACAGGCAGAGGTGGAGGCGTCGACGGAGAACTCGACGCCGAAGGAGACGACGACCACCGCATGCACGAGGGCCATGCACATGGACGGCGGGGTGGGTAGTCGTGCGAGCGCGTCTGGCTACGGCACGAATGCAAGTCGTCGTATCGAGACCAAGGCGGCCGTCGCGGTGCGGGATCTTGTGCGGCGGTTTGAGCGATGCCACCGAGAAGAACCCGTGGCGACAGACTGTAGTGCGGTAGGGCGCCTAGACCCCAGTCGCTTTGATGCATTCAGGACTCAACGGAAGAACAGTGAGACTGGGGCTACACGTATGCGTACAATGGCCGCAAAGGACAAGAGTGTGGAAGACGATGGGAGTGATGGAGTCTCTGTAGATGCGATGTTGAGCCCGATCAAGACGGCTGAGGTGTCGAGTGAAGAGCCTGACACGGCACTGCACCTCGACTTTGAAATGATGTCGATGTGCTCAAGTCAAGAGGTGGAGACCGTCACAGCGACGGCGTCCGAGTGTGGGACAGATGCCGATTGCGACATCCAAGGCAATGTTGACTTCGTGGCGGAATTGGACAGCGAGTCGGATACAGAGGGACGAGGCCATCAGCAGGAGAGCAGTGGGGAGGAAAGCGAACCCGAGAACAGAAGTAAAGCTGGTGGTAGTAGCCCCCGCCTCAGTAGCCAAAGCAGCAACTTGCATGGACAACGGAAGCGGCACGAAGAACGAATCCGGGACCAGCAAGAGCGAGGAGGAGAAGGAGGGAAAGGAAGGGTTGTGCGTCCAGGTCATAGGCCAACAGGGAATCACATCGGTCAGGGGTTCCCGTATCAACGTGAAGTCGCCCCCAAGTACTTGGAGTACGCCGCTGATAAGAACAGTTCGTATTGGCGCCGACTGGAGATTGCACTGGCTCGACGTGGGGTAGTAGGCGGAGAATCGGGGGTAAGTGGCCGAGGCTGAATCGACCACGATCGAGACTGTAGCTCTGCGCACTTGTGTGTAGTGAGCCCAGCCCCTGAGAGACAAAGACGGCAAAGCATCGTCCCTATCCAGCCGTACGCGGTACGTAGTTAGCTGTTCGTTGTGTATATGTGCGTATTTTATGTGAGTGAGATGTATGGATCAGACTAGATGGATACGACGCTACATGTGTACAAATGGATGCGTAGACAAGTATACGAGACGGCAGCGTCGAGAATACGTGTCCAGCGTCATGTATAACTAGGTCGAGATTAAGGTAGCAAGATTAAGGTAGCAATGTAGAGTAGCGATTTTCACACTATCCATGGAAGTCTGTGGGCTGCCTGTAGCGGCCGATATTCACAACAGTATCGTACTATGTGGTCGGAGCGACGGCATCAGCAGCAGCATCCGAGGATAGCGGTGGCTCTTCATACACAAACTGCAGCACTGACTCCTCATGGAAGTTGCGGCCATCTAGAGACACCGACAGCTCGACTTCTTCTCGTGGCCGAACAGTCATGTCTCCACCATCCGCATCCGTCGCTGTGGAGAAGGTCGTGCTGTCATCTGCCTCGGCAACAGCCAGCGTAGTCGCTGGGAATGGTAGCGGAGGGGTCACAAACTGGAGACGCCTTCTTCCTCGTCGGGTATTGTCGTCAATGTCTGAGCTTGGATCAACAACACACTGCGCTGTCACGATTTGCTCACGCCCCCGCCACTTGAGCCGCACAGCCGCATCACAGGAGTCGAAATGAAAAAAATCTGCTGCAATGGACACGAGTGTGCCGCCCGTAGATGGACCAGTGGAGGGAAAAGAAGCGATGAGATTGCCGAGGAGGAACATACCGAAGACGGACGAGCCGCTGTCTTGGGCATGTGCAGGGAGCACGTCTCGGCCATTGTTCATGGACAGGCAGACAGTGGCCTCGAAGCCCCAGCGAGGCACAAACTTCCACCAGTCGGTCACAACCACGACACGCTCGCTTGTTTTGGCATCAAGCTTCGATAGCTTCCATTCGGTCAGAGGTGGCACGGAACACGTGACCGTCGAGATGTTGCTCGAGTCGTCTGATCGGATTGAATCAACGGACAGGGTTACGTCGACTCTGGTGTCGGTAGACGCGTCTTTCACGCTGAGCTCGGTCACTTGGAGCCGCACCGTCAGTTCGTCTCTCTGCTCTGACCTAAGAAGATGCCGTACGTCGAGATCGATTGTGGATGGCAAAGTGCGGACGAGAACTGAGTTGGGACGGCACCGTAGCACACAGCCATCGTGGAATACTAACTCACACGGAGCTCTAGTGCCTGCGTGCTCGCTCCCGTCTACCACCACAGGCGCGAAGACGTATCCATCGTTATACGACAGCTCCAAACTACTTCGAAGCACTTGTCCACCTGAGAACGCTGGCGTCGTGAATCGAATGTGAGATCGTGACGGTGGCGTGTGCTCGTCCAGTCGTGGCGGCGAGTCTCTCCGTTCCACTTTCCCTTGGACCTGGACACGATCTCCGTTCACAGCAACGAATGCCAAGAGAGGGTGTTCACACGAATGTGGCAGCTCTCCGTCCACCGTGATGACAAGCTCCTGGCCTCCCTGGAGCCGCGCTTCCCAGCGCGAGATGTCGACAACATTCGGCCGTTTGTAGACTTCAAATACGTGGCCGTCGCTCGTAAAGTGCTTGCCGTTCATCGCTACTTCGACCGCGAATTCTCCCGGTAGACTGAATTTGGGCACCTGGCATACAATCTCACGTGTGGTCTCGTCGTACGTGCCTAGGGCCCCGCGAGGCAGTCGGCCCTCCGAGAGGGGCACAAAGCGTACCGTGAGATCTTCGCTGTCCCAGAACCCACTGCCGCGAATGCGTAACTCGTATCCACCGGAGACTTCCCCGGCACGAGGAGCAATGCTTGAGACGATGGTCGGGGCAAACGCGAAAAGCGTTTTCTGGTCGCATACGACTGTCGAGATCCGAACGCCGTCCAATGCTGCGACTGCCTCCGGCTTGAACAGACTTGTGCATCGTGAGCTGTCCGGATGACCGAGTTGGCCGTGCTGGCCATTCCCCCATGTATACAATTGTCCGTTTGACGTGATAGCTGCTGAGTAATTACCTCCTGCGTACACTCGCGACCACACTTCACTTTCTCTCGCGGGCTTGGCGACCACTTTGGGCACCCCGCAACTATATCTATGGTCGTCGCCAAGCCCCAACTGCCCATAGCTATTCAATCCCCACGCGTACAGCTTCCCAGTTGATGTCACTGCCAGAGCGTGAGCGTATCCCGCTGTGATCATAGCGAATGGCTCGCCATTGGATCCACCACCGGCCAGCAGCCGAGGCTTGGCATCCATTTTCTCTTCTGGCCGATGTGTCACGCCTGTCATGCGCTCACCAAAACGCCACACGCTCCCATCTTGGAGAAGCACGACGCTGAAGCTGTCACCACAAGCGATATCGACACCGCGTGGCTTCCCTAATAGAGCAGCGACGTACTTGGGCCATGCACAGATACCATTGTGACGTTTGTCAACTTGTAGAGGCAGTGTAGTGGACCCAATGCCTAGCTGCCCTTCAAAGTTGCGACCCCAAGCATAAACGTCTCCCTTATCAGTGAGTGCGAGGGAGTGGTGAGCCCCACAAGCGACCTTGGTGAAAAAGAGCTCCTTGGGGGCCTGTACCCGTCGAGGAAGACTCACCCCAGCGGCAGTGCGTGCGCTTAGTGGCCCCTCCCTCTCGGTAAAGGCTCTGACTGCCATGTCTGGTTGCCGCTCTTCGTCTTCCTCGGGCACTGGCGTCTTCTTGGTGACATGGGATCTCTCCACCTTCTGCGTCCGTGACAGTAGGGTAACGGGATGCCACGTCGTTGCCACTTGGCCCAGTTCACCGTCCGTGAGTACGGAATCCCGAGCCCCCCAGGAGAAGAGTTGTCCATCCAGTGTCAACGCCACTCGATGCTGTGCACCAAAAGCAATCTGATGTACTTTGACACTGTTACGAAATCCCAGCGTCACAGCTTCGTGCTCTAGCACCTGCTGACGGTCTTTGCAGTGATACCACTCAAGTTCATAGCCGTCCACGATCGCTACAAAGTGCCCACGACCGCCAAACACGCCACGCACCCGCTTCCCATGTAGCTCTTGGCGTGCAACGACGCAACCTCCTGTCAACACTCCGCATGCGTACACCACACCGTGGGCTCCGTCCCCAGTCGGCCTTGGTGTTGATGGCATTGGACTTTTGCGACTGCTCAATCAGATATTCAAAGCGTCAACGCAACCGACGCCATTTATATTTGCTCTACTATGGATCGGTAGGTCACGCGTCGATATCCTCGTCCATGGAGGCCACACGGAGATCGCTCATCGGACTCTCGAGCATACTGATTACGAGCTTGCGTAGGGCGTTGAGCTCTTTCTGCTCTACGAGTTGGAACTCTTTGATGAAGAACACAAACCGCTTGAAACAGAAACCGAGATGCGACTCGACGCCCAGTTGGGCGAAGTGCTCCAGGTGGCTGTGGTACAGGTGCGCGTACACTCGAAAAAGGCGCTTCAGGATCACGCCGGCGGTCTGCATCTCAAAGTCGGTTGCATAGGAGCAAGATGCGTCGGTGGGAAATAGCACGGGGTCACTGATTTGTGTGTTGATCCAGTCCATGAGTCGGGCCACGTACTGCGACGCCGGCAGTGGCACCGCAGCGGAGGAGGCACTGTCAGCCCACATGTACGTGTAACACGGGCCAGCAGACATGCGAGGGCACGACTCTGAGGTGCAGCACTCTGAGATCGTTCCATAGAGCAGGTTGATCTCGTTGTAAAAGTCGACGACGTGCACTGCAATCCATTCATCTCGGGCAAATCCGTCAGGTAGCCGCACACAGTCGGCGAGATCGATGAAGCCGTCACTTGAGAACAGATTGTCCTTGATATGCTGATGGACTTCCCATGTGCGTGAGCCTCGAACGTGCTTCTTGCGTCGTGCTATACCATAGTCTTCGTGGATGTCTGCGACAGTGCTGTCTTTCTCGTCACTGCTCTCACCGTCCGCGTCGTCATCATGCTCGTCCTCAGTCGTCGTCGCCGACGCTGTGTGGGTTGTGTCTGCTGAACAGGACTGTCGATTCGGTACTCGAGGAGCCGGTGGTGGACTGAGAATGCTTTGGCGGACATGAACGTTGTTGTCAACAGCCTCGGTTAGGACCGTCATCGCCATGCGTCGCTGTGGAGCTACGGGTGTCTCCTCTGCTTTTTCGACGGGTTCTTCTGTCTCTGGGGCATTATCTACGCATCCACGTGTCTGCTCCAGCTGCTGCGTCTCCAGAAGAGCGCTGAGTTGGGTTGCAGTCGCAGTTGCTGTCACTCCTACCAGCGTTTGGGCTCGCAGGAGAACCTACAGTTCGAGAACACACACACTCGTAAGTCATAGCTCAGCCACTCACCCAATCCTGGTCTCCGCACCTCCTTCAACGAGCCTTTGGTCGTCTCTGTGAGATCTTTAGCCACGAGGGAGTTGATCTCCTGCTGAACGTGGGCGTCCAACTCGCGGAAACGCACAGTCGCTGCCTGCAGCTTGGCTCGGTTCTGAAACGAAGCCCATTCAGCAATCGCTCTACCACCACTGTAGTGCTGAGCATACCCACGTACTCTCTGTAGCCTTGCTGACTCGCCCTTCGTCTTGCTCTCCATATCCCGCACCTTGTGTTGATAGCGTAGCATAAGCTGCAGCGCACTTGTGCGGTGCTCACTGCGAAGCCTCAACTGCGGCACCGTGATCAACAGTCCCTGTAGTGGGGCAATCGTGCTAACGCGGAACATGTTGACGAGCCCCACGGCCTCCTCGCTTGGCTTCGGACTCGGCTCCTTACTCAGCAACGAATTCAGCTGCTCGGTAAACGCTGCCGTAGACGCACTCATTTCTAGATGCCACACATCCAGTCAGTGACAAAGCGGTGGCACCACTACATCCAGTCCTCACACGCACCGGTGATTGCCTGGCAGTGCCGCGTGAGGATACGCAACGTGTTGCGAAGTCGATCTAGTGCGACAGCAGAACATAAATACTACTTCACAAAGCGTTCAAGTTGTACCGTGGAATGGCACCTTCGAACTCGTCGAGCTGTTGGAGACAACGTGTGAAGCCCGTCCGCTGGTCCCATTCATCCTGTCCCGCGGCTGCCGTTCGCGGGTGCTTGAGCACGGACGGAGGTCCCGCATAGGCACTTGGCTGGTGGTGGAGGCCACCTGGGAAGAGCTTCTTGAGCATGCTGTAGCGCGTCAAAGGACAAGTGAAGAAGGCAGCGCGAGCCATGGTGCGGGGTCGTTTCCCCAGCTGAATAAATAGACCAAGTGGCTACACCTTGGCTCGGAATGATGTGCTTATAGAGGTAAATGCAAGAGAGATTGGCTCGAACACAGCGCTCTATTGAATGCATACTATACGCTTCAAGAGGTCAAGACAGAAATACCAGCTTCAGCATAGTGACGTGGACTGCTCCTCTTGAAATGGGAGGTCGGGGGGCAATCGGAACGCATTGTACATGATATGCGGGTAATACATCAATATGGGCAGCGCATACAGCCTCACAGATCCGAGGGGAGGTGCAACACAACTCTGCTTCGAGCGGCACGCACGTTCACACTTCTCTATGCACACTTTGTGTCGTGCGACCCCAAAAACTGCCCAGTCTAAAGACACAGAGTGATGATCAGTCTTAGGTTCGGTTACAAACCGACATGTTCGAAAAATCTGCGTGTGGTGTGGCCCGTGCATCCTCGACCAGACAAGCGACGCCACCACTGGTGCCCAAGATGCTCTCGACTCTGCTGCGCCGCTCTGCCGCCACCGCGCGCACCTCCATGCGCACGCCCGTGCTGGGCGCTGCGTCCTCGCAGGCCCTTGTGCCAGCCGTGGTCGCGCCGTTCTTGGTGTCGGCCTCGCCGCTCGGTGGCGTGCGTACCAAGGTCAGCGAGCGGTCGCTGCGCCGTAAGAACCTGCGCAAAATGAAGAGCAAGGTCGAGCAGGTCCCGCTGCTTAAGGACACACTGCGCAAGCTGTACCTGCGCACACACCCAGATCTGTTCGGCCAGTACCCGGAGCAGCAAGCGGCGAATGATGCGTCGTACAAGGAACTCATGGGCATCCTCGACTCGATCGAGAAGCACAACGAGTTCCCACCGGCCAAGACGCTTGTGCTACCGTTCTACTTGCGTACGCCAGTCGAAGGCCAGTTCAATCAGGTGTCGCTGCGTATGCGCACGACCGGTGGCGCGTGCAACACGCTGGTGGAAGAGGCGCTTGGCGTGTTCTTCACGGAGTGCGGCCTGCCTGGTGTGTTCCGCTGGAGCGAGGGCAGCTGGGGTAAGGCGATCGGCAAGGAGGCCGTTAAGAACTCGAACCTCGAGTTTGACGAAGAGGACGCGGCCGAGAAGAAGCGACGAGAGGAAGTGGAAGCGGCGGCCGCCAAGGCCAAGGCAGAAGAGGATGCGAAGCGCTCGGCGCCAGCGTACAACCCGGTCGATCGCCGAGAGGCTGAAGACAACTCGATTGAGCGTGTGCTGAACGAACTCAACGATGTATGTAGTGCGGCGTTTCGAGAACGAGATGGAGTGGATAGAACTGATATGTTTTGCGTGCCTGCAGGTCTTTGAGATCATTGCCGCCGTGCCATGGATGGATGAGGAAGAGTATGGCGAGCTACGCAAGTACTACCAGGAGGAGGAGGGTCTCGTGGAGATTGAAATGCGTGGCTACACCATCAAAGAGGCAACGGAGCAGATCTGGAAGGGCGAGCGTGACTTGAACGTGCTGGCTCGTGGGCTCGATGCTGACTCGGCCATGATCGTTCAGCGTATCCTCATGCACACATACAACATTGAACTCAAGATTAAGGAACACCTCGAGAAGGAAGCCGCTGGGGAGCCAGAGGGCAAGGCGGAGAATTAGATGCGTATAGAGAAAGGTTCTGATGGGGGACGTCAATAGATATTCGTATTTGCACGGAGTAAGCACGCGATACTATCGGCGCTAGGTCGATTCGATGGGTCAAATTGCCAACACTGGTTGAGCAAAGACGATATCCACGAGGCCGTGCCAAGAGGGACTTCCGGACGCACGCCTTGGCTCGCCAGACGCACCAGTTCATCCCCGCACACGCCTATTAAAGGGTTCTTGCTGGGATGTGACACAAGCAGCTCCCATAGCACGACACCGAGGCTCCAAATGTCCACTTTTTCGTCGTATCCGCACATCTGGAAAATCTCAGGTGCTGTGTAGCCCGATGATCCGGTTTCCTCAAGAAGCACTGGGTCTCCCGGACGCCGCACCACTGCACTCCCAAGATCACCGATCTGGAACACATGGGATTAGTTGTTGATCACTTCATCGCCCTGGCTATATAAACTGACCTTGCCAATCGGCTTCTTTGATGCTAGTCCATCCACCATGATGTTGTGCGTCTTGACGTCACGATGGACGATGTGCATGCTGTGAAGACATGCCAGACTGGTCGATATTTGTACTGCAAGGTCGATTCGCTGTTGCACCGATCAGTTAGCCAAATGCACTCATCTGCATGGTGAATGGTACGATTCACTCACTTTATCCATTGATACACAGCTCCAACTTGACCAGTTTTGCATGCAGTGGGCTAGACTGTTGACATAACGAGTCAGTAAGTGAAACTAACACTAAGCACCGCGTAAGACGGCACCTTCCGCTGCTGCAAAAATCGGTGAAGATCGCAAGTCTCGGTGTCAACATCACCGCTAGAAGCTGCACGACCCCACTGGTCTGACTTCGTGCTGAAGTCACTAGCCGAAGGATACCAAGCTCTTGTCGATATGCCTGGAGCACGGGTAATGGTGGCTGAGCGTCGGTCTGCGTGGAGTCTCTGCTGTATCGGAACTCTTTCATAGCAACGTCTTGAGCGAAACCATTATTCAATCGCACACGATAGACAGTGGCGTGGACACCTTCTCCAATCGTCTCGAATACGTGAAGATCTGACAGTCGGACAACCAAATCGCTCAATTCGGCATGTATTTCTGCCATCATCTCTCGCACCTCGACACGGTTGTCAACCTGGCGATCTGTAGTCGACTGGTTTATGACTGCTGGCACCACTATCGCCTTCAGCTGCCTTCGCTTTAGCTGCAGCACGTCACCAAAATTTGGAGGCAAAAATGACGGTCGAAGTGGTTTGCCACCTGTGTCGTGCTGCTCTGGCTCAAGTGCTTCAGATAAGTCATTAGCATCGCAAACCGGAGTGTCACTGTGAGTCCCCTCGGCCACAGGCAGTGGATCTGGGTCGAATTGCATGCTCAATTTGACCTTGCCGGCATAGTATTTGATGGCACGACCTTGAATGACTTGATATCGGAACACAGGAAGGAACTGGGAACTCTCTGATGCTGCATTTACACTTCTCGGCAAAACGATGCTGTCTAACCAGCCAATTTCGACGACTTCAGGTGCTTCCTTGTAGCGTGTACAGTGTGCACTGACTCGTACGCGCACGATGCTTGGCGGTTCGCAATTACTGCTGTCGAAATGCCTACTCAGCCTTGCGCTCTTGACCCAAGATGCATAGTTCCGTGCGTGAAGCTGTGCGCTCAGCACCTGAAATCGCTCATCTCCGACGCTGACTTCGACACAAGGAGCAAAAGTGTGCTCACAGGAACGGATCTGGCATGGGTTGAACAAGTCCAGCGCGTGGAGGATTGCGATCGTCATAGTATATCCATTTCCGACTTCTTTCTCGATCTCAATCACACTGGTCGATTCGAAATTCGAGCCCAGTTGAGCGACGGGCAGCTTCACGAGCTCCCTTTCTAAATCGTATTTGTCAGTCGGATGCACCGCATTCTTCTTCCGTCTCGATGAATGCAATCGACTGCTGGTCACGGACTTGGGCTTGGTGAGCTGCTTGGCCAGCGGAGACGCGCCCAGGAGTTCGTGCCGCCGAGTCGCCGGTGCGCTCTCTGGTCTTCCTCGTACACTTGGTTTCGCTCTCTTGGATGCGAAAAGCCGCATGCAAAGCGCGTCGCCCACAGCTCACGCCACTCGCGTCCTGGTTGCTTCACTCGACTGGCATCTTTGGTTGGCACAATGTAGCCATGTTGCGGCCATCTGATTCCGATTCTAAAAGCGTACTTTCCAAATCGAGCGTCGTTGATTGGCTGGTGGTTTGACATGCGTGAGTTGATTGGCTGGGCTCATTGACCAAGCAAAAACTGAAGTAGGGCTTTTCGGAGGAACTTGAATGGGTTTCTCATCCAGGGCCAACACCAAGAAAAGCACTGGCAGTACTACAGTATCTACATTATGTTCGACTGTTGTCGGTGTCTGACTAACACGGCCTCTAAGCGGCGAGGCGATGCTGCGACAGGGAGGCCGTCGACGAAGCAGCGCCCTCGCCCAGTCCCGGTGCTGTTTGTGGGCTTGGCTGTCGCATGCCCCTGAGAGTCATCCGCTGGGGCACCCGAGTTGGAGAGAGGGGCAACGCCACCCGTCGGCACCAGGATTCATGTGCCAACGAGAGGTCAGCCAACACGGGAACCACACCTGGTAATAGCCAATCAGAAGCGTTTACATGATCTTTGAGAGGTTGGTAGACGCATTTTGGCCAGTCAAACTAGCTTATTCTGGGTGACCTAACCGGATTGGCTGGAAACACGCTTCGCCGTGTTTAACATAGTGTATAAAACCATAGAGGGGGCCATTTTTTCCGAGGGTGATGATGTGTCAACAGCTCCCACGAAGTCGGTCTGTTTGACGTCAGCAACACCGGACGACCGGAGAATGAGCGGTCCAGAGTCCACAATCCGGTTCGAGCGTGTCGCCCTTTGATTACCCAAGCAGGACTCACACAGGCTTTATGAAATTGTGACACAGACCGGGTAAAAAGACCCGTTGACGCTGCAGCCTCGAAAGACTCGGGAGCGATGACTCCAATCCGGTGCGTCTCAGGAGAGGCGTCTACACAGTAGATTCGTGAAATGCGATGACGAAGTGAAGGAATTCTGGTGCGTTCCTTCGACATGGCTACCGTGGAGTGGAAGCATCCTCCTTTGGAGTTGACTGCGAACCTTCAGCCTCCCATTCTAAACGGACCTCGTTTTGATTGGTCAAAATTAGGGACACCTTTCCGATCCAAACAACCGACCTTGACCGACACGAAGGGAAGCGCGCGCGGCCTCTGATTGGTGTGTTCCGACAGACGACCATTTTCTGCCTGGTGTAACCCGGCTAAACGGAAACCCTCTCGTATCCTATCCAATGATACAATTGAAGTAGGCTGATCTCCTTGAAATCAGCCAGTACACGACCTTCAATAACGCATATCCTCTGTTACGTGCACATGTGGGCGACGAGAGGCTCCCACTCGACCCCTGGCCCTTGGCGTTGGGGAATGACGTGAAGGCCGAAAGCCGAGCCATCGGCCGCCCCAGTCTCCAATTTCCACCGCGCCAGTCAAGCTCCCGTCGGAAAGCCACTCCACTTTTCAGGTATGGCCGACGGCACGATGCCTCTCCATCTCCCACGCCGTCCCACCCCTTCCTCCTGCCTGCTGCCGTCGATGGTGTGTACGTACGTATGTGTGTGGCTGCTGCTGTAGCCATGCCATGCTGCGACTGTTGCTGGCTCGAGGAAGACAGACGCGTTTGTAGAGAGACTGGAGAGACAATGGTTGAAGATGGCACACGATGCTGACATGTGCGATTGTTGTAGGATGAGCGCCATCATTAAGACCCTCCGCCAGACCGCGTCGATCGCTGGCCGCACGCCAGCCGCCAAGGCCTTCTCGACCTCGGCCCCATCGCTCTTCGAGACGCTCAAGGCCCAGGTGCCAGAGCGCCAGGAGGCCCTCAAGAAGCTCAAGGCCGAGCACGGCAACAAGTCGCTCGGTGAGGTCACCGTCGAGCAGACCCTCGGTGGTGCTCGTGGTGTGAAGTGCCTCCTCTGGGAGACCTCGCTCCTCGACCCTGAGGAGGGTATCCGCTTCCGTGGCCACACCATCCCAGAGCTCCAGGAGAAGCTTCCAGCTGCCGTTGAGGGCGGTGAGCCACTCCCAGAAGGCCTCCTCTGGCTTCTCCTTACGGGTGACATCCCAACCAAGGAGCAGGCTGCCAGCGTCACGGCTGAGCTCCACTCGCGTGCCAAGCTCCCAGAGCACGTGAAGAAGCTCATCAAGGACCTCAAGCACGCCCACCCAATGACGCAGCTGTCGGCTGCCGTCACGGCCCTCAACACGGAGTCGATCTTCGCCAAGAAGTACGCCGAGGGTATCCACAAGTCGACCTACTGGCAGTACACCTACGAGGACAGCTTGAACCTCATTGCCCGTCTCCCAGAGGTTGCCGCTCTCATCTACCGCAACACGTACTTCAACGAGGACAACAACGCCTACGACTCGAGCCTTGACTACTCGGCCAACTTCAACCGCATGCTTGGCTTCGACAGCGCTGAGTTCGACGAGCTCATGCGTCTCTACCTTGTGATCCACAGCGACCACGAGGGTGGTAACGCCTCGGCCCACACCACGCACCTTGTCGGCTCGACCCTGTCGGACCCATACCTCTCGGTGGCTGCCGGCCTCAACGCCCTTGCCGGTCCTCTCCACGGTCTCGCCAACCAGGAGGTGCTCCGCTGGATCCTCGACCTTCAGACCGAGTTCCACGCAAAGGGTCTTCCAGTCAACAAGGAGACCATCACCAAGTTCGCTTGGGACACGCTTAACTCGGGCAAGGTCATCCCAGGTTACGGCCACGCCGTCCTCCGTAAGACCGACCCACGTTACTCGTGCCAGCGCGAGTTCGGTCTCAAGTACATGCCAGATGACGAGCTCTTCCGCATCGTCGACACCATCTACCAGGTCATGCCAGGTATCCTCACGGAGCACGGCAAGACCAAGAACCCATACCCAAACGTCGACTCGCACAGTGGTGTGCTTCTCCAGTACTACGGTCTCACCCAGCAGAACTACTACACCGTGCTCTTCGGTGTGTCGCGCGCCATTGGTGTGCTCTCGCAGCTCTTCTGGGACCGTGCCCTTGGTCTCCCACTCGAGCGCCCGAAGTCGATCACCAGCGAGTGGATCGTCAACCACTTCAAGAACAAGAACTAAGTGCGCCATATTTGCCAGTAGCTTATTCCAGAAGAAGTCGAAGACGAACCGACTGCGAGCGCGTGCGTTCGCTGCCGCTGCCAGTTCGATTGCGAGCCAAAGCGGCGCGCGCTACCGCGCCCGGTCGATACGATAACACACATAAACACGATGATTTGGAGTTGATGTCTCGAGTACTTTGTGTGTGCTGCCTCTTGCATGTTTCTTCATCCAAGTGCGGGTAGTACTATTAGTAGGGTACAGCCCATGCCGTAAGTACTCGCCCGCATATCGATGAACTGTTGTCGCTGCCCTTATCCGCCTGGTTGCTGCGCGCCAGCCGCTGCTTCCGAAGCAGTGCTTCGGCCATCCAGCAGTGTGGCGATCGGAGAGGCACCTGAATGCACGGCAGCAAAGGGAAATCTGAGTCCGATTTTCTGAGTCCGTGTTTTGACATCGTCGACGTCATCATTCAAACACGAACAGTATCCGAAGGAGCTATAAGTCGGCGCAAGTCGCACTGTGTGCGACAGAATAACATTTTAGTCGGATACAGTACATCTGCGCAGTTCCCGCGCAAAAGGTGCGTCAAAGGACGGGCGGCGCCATCACCTGAGGAGAGCGACCGAGATGACGGACGTGGAGCGCTGCCAGGAGGCGATCGCCAATTATGTACTGGACGCTGGTGAGGCTGTGTCTTGTCGGTACCTGGCCAGCCATGTTGGAGGCGCAAGCGCCATTCGCACACAGGCAATGCGCAAGTTTTGGCAGCAGAATGGCGATGGCGTTGGGGCGCTTCAAGTCGTGGTCGAGCAGGGCGCGAGTCTGTCGAAGAAGGCCGGCAACGTGGACCCACGTGCCCGTGTCATCCGCATAAGTATCGCTGAAGTGGCAAGTGCTGGTGATGAAGCTGAGGTGTATGGTGTTTATCCGTGCAAGAAGGCAAGTGCAGACGATCACGAGGCTATGACGACAGCAGTGTGGGCACAGGAACGCAAGATGCGCAACGGTTTGTTTGCGAACATGACGAAGACGAAGCCTCTTACTCGAGAGCTCAAAGCGTTTTATGAGAGCGATGTCGAATGCAAGGAAGCGACGTCACGTACAGACGTAGGCAACGTGCAGGGTGAAGAGGCTGTGTCGGTTTTCGACTCGATCCGACGGACAGGATCGGCTACGGCGTCTGCGGGTTCGAGCTCAAAGAACTCGTTCTTCAAGAGCTCAACATCAACATCTGCAGCATCGTCAAGCACAAGTTCCTCGTCGAATGGTGGATTCTTCAAGTCGACTGCAACCACGTCCAGCGTGAAGGCAAAGGAGAAGCCAATCGGAGAAAAATCAAAGGCTTCCACAGAACGTGAGGTCAAACGTATTGACGATAACGACATGAGCAATGTGTTATCTGTTGATAGCGATGATGATAGTGATGGAGACGCACCCAAGTTTGTCAAAACGACCGCTACATCCAAGCCTCGAGCAAAGCGTGTGATGATCAGTGATGACGAAGACGAGGAAGAAGAGGTGCAGCCTCCAGTAAAGAAACCAGCGAGCAACGGTCGTACAAGCGCTGCATCAAAGGCAAGCGAGCGAGCTGTCACGCCCAAGTCCAACATCACAAAGCCTGTGGTTGAGAGCCCGAAGCGCAAGCGCGATGAAGAAGTTGAGGAACCAGAGCCACAAGCAGAAGACGAGACGGAAGTGCCCACTGGCCCTGCTAAGCGAAGGCAAATGGTCACCAAAACGCGCATCAACGAGCAAGGCTACATGGTAACAGAGCAAGTGTACGAGGAGGTGGAGGTCTCTGCCGAGGAGCTCGCGAAAGAGCGAGCCGAAGCGGCCAAGAAGAAGCAGGCAGCCGAGAAGGCAGCTGCCGCACAGAAGCCCCGTGCTGCCCAAGCTGCCTGCGGTACTAAGAGCAGCAAGGCAGCTGGCCCTGCCAAGCAGAAGAAGCTGGACTTCTTCTTCACGCGGAAATGACCTGATGAATACGATAATGGAGTGCATGTAATATTGCTCACAGTGTCCATGTGTCACTATCGGTTGTTGGTTCAAGCTTGCCACATCTCAATAGTGGCCGGTCGGATTGTCCATTTTAAGCAACTCTAATCTGTATAGAGTTGCTGAAAACGGGTGGATTTAGGTCGTACTTAGCCGAAGAAAGTTTCCTTGGATTTGGTGACAACGGCCTTCGAGATACTCGATCGGATCACAGCATCGAGTTGGCGGCATTCACGAAGCGACACCACGCGCTCTCTTCTCGTATTTGACGCACTTTCCGAGATCGTATCATGGTGAGCATGGGCTTGTTATAATGAGCGAGACACGGGCTTTCGACTGATATGCGCTATGCTTGTGTGCGTGCAGTCGGGCACGGTGAAAACGCAGGCGGAAGTCAAGGATATCACGCGCATCGAGCGCATTGGCGCGCACTCGCACATTCGCGGCCTCGGTCTCGATGACTCGCTGGAGCCGCGCGCTGTATCGCAAGGTATGGTCGGCCAGGAGGATGCGCGAAAGGCTGCTGGTATCGTGTACAAGATGATCGAGGAAGGCAACATCGCTGGTCGCGCCATTCTGTTGGCTGGCCAGCCAGGTTCAGGCAAGGTACGTTGACCATGAAGAGCTTAGTAGACACGAGCAATCCCTGATCGTTATGCTGCTTCTAGACGGCGATTGCGATGGCCATTGCACAGGCACTGGGCGAAGACACGCCGTTTACGACTATCGCTGGTAGCGAGGTGTTCTCTCTTGAGATGAGCAAGACCGAGGCCCTCACGCAGGCGTTCCGACGGTACGTGGTCTCCGATTACCAGTGGCATGGTGCTGTGACTCATTGGGCTGTTGGGTGACAACAGATCGATTGGCGTGCGCATCATGGAAGAGACGGAGATCATCGAGGGTGAGGTGGTCGAAGTGCAAGTGGACACGCCGACGGGCGGCGTGGGCGACAAGGTGGGCCGCCTGACGCTGCGTACGACCGAGATGGAGACGGTGTACGATCTGGGCGCAAAGATGATCGACTCGTTGACCAAGGAGAAGGTTGAGGCGGGCGACGTGATCACGATCAACAAGGAGACGGGCAAGATCACCAAGCTTGGCCGCTCGTTCACACGCTCGCGCGACTATGACGCCATGGGACCACAGACTCGATTCGTGCAGTGCCCGGAAGGTGAGCTGCAGAAGCGAAAAGAAGTCGTGCATGTGGTGTCGCTGCACGAGATCGACGTGATCAACTCGCGATCACAAGGCTTCCTCGCTCTTTTTGCGGGTGATACAGGCGAGATCAAGGACGAAGTGCGCGAGCAGATCGACCAGAAGGTTGCTGAGTGGCGGGAAGAAGGCAAGGCCACCATCGTTCCCGGTGTCTTGTTCATTGACGAGGTGCACATGCTCGATATCGAGTGTTTCTCGTGGCTCAACAGAGCACTGGAAAGCGACATGGCGCCCGTGCTTATCATCGCGACCAACCGCGGCATCACACGCATCCGAGGAACGAACTACAAGAGTCCGCACGGTATCCCGATCGACCTCTTGGATCGATTGATGATCATCCCAACGAAGCCGTACACCGAGAGCGAGATGCGTAAGATCCTGACGATCCGTTGTGAAGAGGAAGACGTCGAAATGACCGAAGACGCCAAGGA